>PITB01007927.1:49352-76953 GCA_004024585.1 Paradoxurus hermaphroditus | reverse complement strand
GGCGCCTCTTGAGTGATTTTAATTTCTTCTCTGTACTTCTTTGTGTAAGTGTGTGTCATTTTTAGTAAACGATATAGCCATAGCCATTAGTCTTTTCTTTATTTAAGTCTCTATTAGAGATATCTGGTCTCTAAAGTCCCAATTCAGCTCCCAGAACACATCCGCCCTTGCTGCTTCTCTCAGCTCCCACACGGGTGGATTTAGTCCATCCTGAGCCTCACAATTGATATAAAAACTCTGCTCCAAGTTCAGCGAAACAGGATCCCCCAGTCCAACCAGCTGTACTTTCCCGAGATGGCAGTTGAGGGGGCAAGCCCTTTTGTCCATTAAAAAAAAAGATTCCTTCAAAAGAAATTCTGACAACTGAAATATCTCCGTCTTCTTATTATCAGTAAGATTATTCTTACGGTCGTGCAAAAATAGAATGGTCTTAGTTCAAAGTCCCTGAAAGTTTTCCAAAGAAACATGAAAGAAAACCCATATATTTTAAGAAGGATGTTGGCCCCAGATAGGCAGTTGGACCATATAACCTTCTTCTACCCCTCACCTTGTAGATCTCACCAGTCCCTCTCCTGGAGGGGCCTCGTATGTCCTGCATTTCACTCCCAAATGTTCTCCGGACATCAAGAACCCCTTACATCCTAGCAGCGAGGCTCACACAGCGTAGGCTCTTCGTAACACGAGCGAACACCTAACTAGTTTCTGTCACCTGCCGGTCACTGTTCCAAGCGCGTAACGGGAGGAATTCACTCGTAATCCTCAAAGCAGCCCCCATGAGGTAGGTCTTACCGTGATCATTCCCATGTTGAGGGTCTTGCCTGAGGTTCCTTGGATCATGAGGGGCAGAGCTGGGATTCGAACCCAGGAAGCTGTCGCAGGAGGGAGCCTCTTGACCAACATCACGCTGCCTCTCACTTGATAGAGGTTTGAAGCTGCTCCAGTTCTGAGTCCTGAGACCTATGTGGTCTTTTGACTTGGTTCTGGCCTGCCGGGACTTTGGCTGGCTGAGACAGGAAAGCTGACCTGATGACAGGACATCCCAGCAGCCAAGGAGTGCTACATGCAGTCCACGGCTGAAAGTCAAGGCGGGGGCGCCACCGAGGCTCAATGGGGTGAGCCTCCTACTTCAGCTCCGCTGGTGATCCCAGGGTTCATGAGATCAAGCCTTGAGTCAGGCTCTGTGCTGACAATACAGAGTCGGCTTCAGAGCCTCTGTCCCTCTCTCTGCCCCTCCCCAACTCTCTCCCTTTCACAAAAATAAATAAACATTAAAACCCTCCATGAAAGCTTAAAAAAAAGGTCAAAGGCAGAGAGTAATAGTGGGATAGTTGCATTAAATCCGGAAGGGGTGCCACAGCGATTGACAGGTGTTCAGGACTCTGGAATCTTCGCTGTGGGAAGGTGTTTTGTTTTTTTTTTTGAGAGAGAGCACGCGCGCGCATGCGCTTGCGTGTGCATGAGTGCATGAACGAGCAGCAGGAGGGGCAAAGAGAGAGAGAAAATCTCAAGTAACCTCGTTCTGCACAGAGCTCTACCCCAAGACTCTGGGATCTTGACCTCAGCCAAAATCAGGAGTCTCACAATCAACCGAGTGAGCCGCCCAGGCGCTCTGGAAAGGTTCTCAAAGGGCGACCGGCCCCCCCACTGGTTGGTGCCTTGTGTGTGATAGGGAATTGGGTGGTGGACTTCTTCCTTTCTGGACCATCTCACTAAACCTCGGTTCCTGGCTCCCACCTCCCCTCCTCCTGTAGCCTCTTTGTCCTCTCTAGCATCCTTGTCTCTGCCTTGTGCGACAACAAATTCATCAGCGTCCCAATCCTTCATCTTGGTGGCAGACACCTCGCCTGGAATCTTACTTTTGTTCCAACTCAAATGAGATTAAACCTCCGTGGACAGAATTCGGTTTTTGGTTTCTTTTAATGGTTAATTTATTTCTTTTCATATTCTTACAACCCTTGCAGTTTAATAAAAAATTACTTAAAAAAAAAAAGACTTTCAGGTTGCAAAACTGGCCTCCGCGGCTGATTAGATTCCACAAATCTGTCCTGAAAGGTATAAATCACTAAAATAATTACATTTTTACTGCAAGTATTGCTATGACAAAGGCATTACCCAAGCTCTCTGACACAGAGTAAAGAGAGGATGGAGAGGAGAAGGGTCTTCTGCGGGCTCCGCTCGGGCCGGGGTTCCCTCCTGACCCACAGCTGGACCTGGGCCGGGGCCCTCCTACCCCACCCCTTCCCAGGCGTCACGTGGCCGCTGAGCTCATGCATGTGCGAGCCTTTGTCATCCGCCAGGCGCCGCTGAGCGCCAACGATGACTTGTTTTCTCCCTTATCGTACTCCAGGGAAAGCCTGCAGCCCCGCACCCCTCCAGCCCGGCTCGGCAGGACGGCCCGGGAAACCGCCCCTCCTGTGGGCGGAGGTCCCCGCTCCCCGAGGACCCCTCCCCTCAGCAATGGCTTTCCCAGGCCTTCCGGCGGCAGGACCTTCCTCCAGAAGGAAGTCTCTTCGGTCGCAGGGAAAGTTCTCGAGCTGCAGGCGGCACCGGCGGCCTGGGCCTGTCCCCACGCCGCCCCCCCTCCCCCCCCCGTCGCAGCCTGCTCCCCTCGAGCCCCCGCGGTGGAGCCAGGCTGCCCCGGAAGGATCTGACCGGCCACTTCCTGCAATTGTGTCTCTGGACGGAGTCCTCTGGCGTCCAGCGCTCCCAGTCTCCCCCCCGGAGCCCGGGTCTCTCACGTCTCCGCCCCGCGCTCGCCGCCCGCGGCCGCCCCTCCGCTCGCCTCCCGGCAGCCCGCCGCGCGGGTCCGGGTGGGGGGAGGAGCGGGCCGGGCGTGCGTGGTCACCGGAGCAACCGGCCCGGCCGGGCGTGCGTCGTTGCCGGGACAACCGGCCCGGGCGCGGGCGGCGGGGGGCTGAGCTCGCTCTCGCGGAGTCTCGGCTCTGACTCGCCCCAAACGGCGGGCAGTGGGGCGCAGAACCGCGAGAGGAGTCACCGCACCAGAGGGAGGCCGGGGCACAAGCGGTCCTCTCCTCACCCCGGAGCGCCGCCGCCTGAACACAGCCCTCCCTCCGGGTCCCGCGGGGCGTGGACTCCGGGAAGAGGCTCGGGGAGCTCGGGGGCGGGGCCTGTCTGCGCCTGATGGATGGCCCTGAAGAAATGTCTGGCACTTTCCTTCCCCGCGGGGGAGGTGAAGCTGCAGCCACCTCTCCCCCGCATTCGTTCGCATTCCTGCCCGCCTGCTCAGGAAGGGCTTGGGGTGGGCGGCTGGAGCAGGGCCAGCTGAGACTCATTTTGCACACGATCCCTCACATGTTGTCTACCCTGGCAGGGGAGTGGAGGGGCGGGTGGACAGGCCCCAAATCTCAACCGAGGTAAGAGAGGACCCGTCTTTCCTTCCTGGCTCCCAGGCCTCTCCTCCGAGAACCCACACTCCCTGTATGTCTACTGTATGCCCGACACGGAGTCATATAGCCGGTCCCAACACGCTGTGGACCACAGGACCCTCTCAAGGGTCGGATAAACTCAAACAATTTGCATTAGCGTGCTAATATATCATCTGCCTCAGGACTGGACAGGGATACCGATGGTAGGAAGGCAAGGAGGGTCAGCTGCGGGTGTCTTTGCCTTAAGCACGCGGTGGCACTGAACGAGGCATTGTATTCGTCATCATCACACACCGGCAGTAAAAAACTAAAATGAGAAAGCCAGTTTCTCTTAAGAATGTCCTTGATAAGACAGTAAAAATATATAAACATGTGATTGGTTTATTATTTAAATGAGTTAATAAGGATTTGTTTTGATTTCTAATATAGTATATATGGATAGATTTAATCCACATGAACAAAAACTCTTTGGGGCCCTCAGTAATTCTTAAGGGTGTAAACAGGTCCTTAGACCGAAAGCGTCAGCACTGCTGGGGTCATTCACAGGCTGTCACGTAGTGTTTTCGGATACTGCGTTCCCCAGCTCAGGAGGCATCTCACGTGGAGTGGAGGGCAGGAGCGTGGCGTGTTTCCTGGCCGCCCGCTGTCCTTCCGGAGACATGTGCTGGAATAAACACGTTAACGGTCTCTGCTCCCAGGAGAAACCAGGCATTCAGGGCTGCCCCCTCCCCTGTGCACAGTATCCAGTGCTGGGGGAGGGGGGCGGTTGGGGGGGGGTGTTGTGGCCCGAGTGGGCTGGGCCTAGATGTGGACTCCCCTCACCCCCTAGATTCGCCTACAGTCCCTTTTCCTGTTACCTCTAAGGTGGCTCTTCCCCCTCCCCATAGAAGGTGGAGTCCACACCCTAGCCTGGCTTGAGTCCGGGTGGAGAGTGGGTACACTTGTCTGTGTGTGCCACTGGGTATGCCTGTGTGCTTTGGTCCAGTCCCATGAACTCCGAGTTCTCTCCGACACCAGGCCTCCGTCAGAGGTCATGTCTGGTGTCTCCACTGGGGTTAGCACGTTTCGGTTGTTCAAACTACTTCTCCGATCCTTTGGCAGTGGTGGGGCTGCTGTGACTGAGGCCGGGACCTGGCACCTCTCTGTTACGTCTGGAGCAAGGAAGGGGGTGTGGAAGGCCAAGGCGGGGCGCAGGTCAGCCTCGAGCGCCACCTCCCCGCTCCCCCAGGAGCCAGTAGGTCCGCACTTTGCCTTTGCCCTGGAGGAAGAGAGAAGAGGAGGTCAGGGGTAGGGACCCACTTTCCCAAATCAGAGGCAAGGCTTCGGGATGGGAATGGGGTTGGCTGCCTGAGCAGGGGTCTGGGGGAGGCACCCTCTGGCCCACAAGGGATGGTGAGGGTAGGGGCTTTCCTCTCTACCTTCATTTCTACGTCCCCTCGAAGCTGGAGCTCGAAACCACCAAACTCTTCCAGGACGGCCTTAGTCTCAGAAGACAAGTGGATCTTCAGGGCTGGGAAGGACGAGGGAGGGTGAGGGAAGGTGGGGGGGCGGAAGAAATGGGAGCGGGGAGATTGGGAACCAGGGTTACGGGGCAGCTCTCCCTCCATTCTTTCTTAGGAAGCTTCCGACTTCAGAGTCCCACCCCTCCACGTGGAGTCTGGCCATACTGGCCTCTCCCTTAGAATTCGAGAGCTGTGTTGTCCAACACCGTAGCCACTAGT
This sequence comes from Paradoxurus hermaphroditus, assembly GCA_004024585.1. Taxonomy (NCBI): domain Eukaryota; kingdom Metazoa; phylum Chordata; class Mammalia; order Carnivora; family Viverridae; genus Paradoxurus; species Paradoxurus hermaphroditus. The sequence continues at coordinate 71,846 of PITB01007927.1, read as the reverse complement.
CACCGGTGGCTATTTCAACTTAAATCAATTAAAATTAAATACAGTTAAAACTCCAGCGCCTCATTTGCACACGCACATTTCAAGTGATCAGTAGGCTCCTGTGACTGAGACTACTGGGATGGACAACACAGATTACAGAAAGAAAATTCTAGTAGTTAGCATCCTAGAGTGTCACCGGGCTCCGGACGGACAGTGTAGCACGGTGGTTAGGGGCTCACACTTTGAGTCTTGCTCTGTCTGGTGCATCCCGGCTTGGACAGCTGCTTGGAGAAGTATGTAACTGTCTGCGCCTCATTTTCCTCGTCCCTACAATGCTGACGGTGGCAGAACCCATCTCGAGGCCTCGTTATGGGATTAAACGAACCGCTCACCAAGTATTTCGGCGGCAGAGTCTGGTACGCAGGGAGCCCTCTGCGAGTGGTCGTCGGCACTGCTTACCTCAACGCTCACTTTGTGGCCGAGGAAATGGAGGCCTAGGGGGCGCATCTGCCCAAACTGCTGGGTCGGACCCAGGCCCTGACTCCTGACCCGGTAACCGCCCACACCTCTCTCTAGACTCGCTCCGGCCACTGCTGTGGACTCCATCAGAGCGGCCTCGTTTTGCTGTTGAAACGTTTCTGAGAATGTGCTCCTTGGAGACTGGACCTCGGTGAGAGCCTTTCTCCTGCTCTGACTGCCCCAGACACAGCGACCAGAGAGTATCTGCTGCGTCCAGCTCCTCTGGGCTCCGAAGTAGCCCTTTCCCACCTCGAGTCTTGGATGGGGACCGCAGAGACCGCCCCCCGACCCCTGCCAGCTGACGCTGGGTCGGAGCGGTCTTCGTACCCCGGCGGGGCCTGGCGCTTAGTAGTCATTCAGTGCGTGGTTCCTAAATTGCATTGTACTGGACATGGCAGGAGAATAGAAGGTGAGCAGGAAGCAAGAGAGGGGCCAGGCTTTTACTGGGTACCTGCTGCGCGTCACGGTGTCCCACGAGACTGGGACGGGTGTCGTTTTACAGAGAAACAGCTGAAGCTCAGAAAAGGTGAATGACAATTGTGTCCTAGGCGTGTTACATGGCTTTCACACGTAACTTTCTAAGGTGCACACTTTATTCTCTTACAGATGAGGAAACTGAGGCTCCAGAAGGCATGGCAATTGACCCAAGGCTGTGTGGGTTGGAGCAGAGATTCACACCTAGCCGTCTACCACATGCAGGAGGGAGCAGAGGGGCCCCGCGGGTGGCGCCCTGGGCAACCTCTGCCTGGAAAGACGGTTGGATTGTTTGGCAGGAGGGGGGCCGGGTCTCTGATGGGGGTGGAGGTGACCTGGGGAGCCTGGGAGGGAAGCGGCTGTGGGCCGGGGGAGGGGGGGTCCCGAAGCCCGTCCACGCGGCTCCGCGCAGCCGCCTTACCTTCCCCGTTAGACTCCATCCTGGAGGCGGTGTTGACCGTGTCTCCGAAGAGGCAGTAGCGGGGCATCTTCAGCCCTACCACGCCTGCGCACACGGGCCCTGGAGGGGTGGAGGCAGCGGTGGGGAAGGGTGTTCTGTGAGAGTCGAGCGGTGGGATCGGAGCCCCCCCCCCCCCCCCCCGAGAATCCAGGTGTGCGCGTGCGTGTGCGCGCGCGTCTCCCTCACCCGTGTGGATGCCGATTCGCAAGCGCAGCTCCTCCTGGGGCCGGTGGCGGATGCGGAAGGAGCGCACCGCGTCCAGCAGCGCCAGGGCCATGCGGGCCACCTCGCGGGCGTGCAGCAGCCCGTTCCGCACGGGGAGCCCCGACACGACCATGTAGGCGTCGCCAATGGTCTCCACCTGCCAGAGGGCGCAGGGCATGAGCGCCGGGAATTTCGCTTCCCCCTGCCGGCCCACACTTGTTCCGGAACGCCATCGCCAGCGTCCTTTCCCTGCCTGTCCTTGGGTCTCCGGGTAGCAGTCTCTGCCCCTGTCCCATGGTCTTCTCTCCTGAGGCTCTATGTCATCCTGCCCTTCACCCTTCTCTGACCCTGTCCAGCACCATCTTTCTGTCCCCTTCCGTCCCTGCTCCCACCCTCACCTTGTACACATCGAAATTGTCTATGACGGCATCAAAACAAGTGTACAGGTCATTGAGCAGGGTCACCACCTGGAAGGGGAGAGAAGGCAAGACTGGACGGAGTAAGGGCTCCAGGGGGGAAAGTGGGACCAGAAGGCAGGCCTGATGGGACGGAAAGGCTGGCCGAGCACACCCCGCCTGGCCCCCGCCTGCGGTCGCGCCCGCACTGACCTGCATCGGCGTGCTCTCTGCCGACAGGGCCGTGAAGCCCACGATGTCACTGAAGTAGATGGTTACGCTGTCAAAGGCTTCAGCCTGGACCGTCTCCCCACGCTTGAGCTGCTCGGCCACTGAGCTGCGTGCGGGGTCAGGGGCAGGTGCGGGGTCAGTGCAGGAGGCGGGGCTGGGTGGGGCAGGGTGGCAGAGGGTCGGCGCGCGCGGGCACTCACTGGGGCAGGATCTGGTAGAGCAGGGCCTCGGCCTTGCGCTTCTCCTCCAGGTAGGCCTGGGTCCTGTCCTCCACCAGCTCCTCCAGGTTGTTGGCGTACTGCTCCATGCGGGACAGCAGGTTGTCCAGGATGTTGCTGCTGTGGTCCCTGAGGCCCGGGAGCCGGGCGGGGGGCGGGGGGGGGGGGTGCGGTGAGAGGGCTGCCCGGAGCTCGCTCGCCTGGCCCAGTCTGCATGTCAGCCCCCGCCCAACACCCCTAAACCCCCCCCACCGCCCCGCCTGGGCATGGCAGTGGGGACCCTGGAGTGGGCCAGGCCTGGGGAGCACGGCAGGGTGGGTGTGGCAGGGGAAAGGGTAGGAGGAAAGTTCCATTCATCTCTGAGACCCCAGGGTCAGGAAGCTTCGGAGATTTTAGCTACCATGTTCATCTTTGTTGAACAGAAGGCAGTGGACAGGGATCAATCGGAACAGAGTGTGGGCACACCGGCTGGCAGAGGGGTGTGGGGGGGGTCTGTGGGGCACAGTGCGACGGACGGACCGGGGCTGGGTGGGAGGCCGGGGGTGTGTGCCCCCCTCTGCTCCGCACCACTGAGAAGGAGGGGCCGTTGGGCTGGGGTGGGCTCCCTTGCCGCTGCTGGGAAAAGAGGCAAGTGTGGGGCCCGGGGTGGCTGTGGGGAATGGGGGCGGGTGCGGGGGCGCTGGGGGGGGCGGGGCGGGGGGTGCAGGAACACCGGCAACCTGTTGAACTTGCGCAGCATCAGGCGAATCTGCTGGAAGGGCGGCCGCTCCTGCGGCTCCTCGGCCCAGCACCGCTGCATCAGCTGCCCCAGCTCCTCCAGGTGACTCTGCAGGGCCACGGAGGGCCGGAAGGGGGGCTGCTCGCCCCGACTCACACGCTCCACGATCTCTGTGGTGGGGCAAGAGGGGCTGAGGGCCGCGCCAGCCCAGGGCTGAGGAGACGCAGCGGGGAGGGCCGGGACCAGGCCGGGACCCCGGGGCAGGCAGCGACGGAACACTCCGGGAGACAGGTGTGGTGGTGTTTCCAGGGGCCCCTCGCCCTGGGGCTGGGTTCAGTTGCAGCTGTGGCAGGGCTAGGGGACACCGTGGTTCTCTCACCTTTGGGGCTGAGGTCCAAACCTTCCACGTGGAAGACTCCACTCCTCAGGGCGATCTCCTGAAGGATGATCCCAAAACTGTACACGTCACCTGCCTGGGAGCCCCGGGCAGGGGGGGAGGCCATTCTCAGGAGCTCAGGGGCGGTCCACAGCTTTTCTGCAGGTCAGAGGTCGGGAGTCACCGGGCGAAGGGCCCTCAGCTCAGGGGTGGGGGGAAACAAGGTCCTGGAGGACGTGGCTGGAGCGATCTGCAGCCATCGCCCTGGATGCTACGGAAGACGCCGCCTCCGGGCCACTGCGTCGGGCTCCCGTTTCCGCTGGCGAGTGAGCCAAACCAGGAACCCAGAAAGGCATGCCGAGCCCTTCAGAGGCCAGGTGTCCGTTCCCTACCCGGCTGCGCTTGGAGGGGGGTGGGTCTTCGGGGCCAGAGTGGGGGCTCACTGGCATAGAGGGTGTGGCCTTGCTCTGGTTCCGGGTCCCTGAAGCTCTCCAGTCCAAAGTCGGTGACCTTGAGCACGAAGCGCCCGTCCACCACGCAGTTGGAAGACTTGAGGTTGCCGTGAGAGCAAATGGCCCCGTTGTGCAGGAACAGCATACCCTGGAAATTTGGGGGGGCAGAGGGTCGGGTGTAAGCAAGACCTACAATCAGGGCCAGGGGAGAAGCATGGCTGGCCCCTCTCCCCCCACATCCCGCAGGGGATTCCAGGCCTACCTTGACGATGTCATTGGTGAGGGAATACCGGAACATCCAGTCCAAGGTGATGCTCTCATTCTCCAGAATGTCCTGCTAGGCAACGAGAGTCAGACACGCACCCGGCAGACCCCAGGAGGAGTGCAGGGCGAGACAAAAACTTGGATTTACCCAAATCCCCCCTGCCCCCCGCCCCCCCTCCCGCTTTACAGATGGGGCAGATAAAGATCAGAAAGAAGGAGAAATTTGCCTGGGGGTCATATGGCAGTGGGGGACAGAACCAGGGCTAGGCCCGTGCCTCCTGACCCCCCTTGTCCCCTCACCTGCAAGCTCCCACGGGGACAGTACTCCGTGAGGATACAGATGTTGGGGGGGTCAGTGCAGGCACCCACAAACCTGGTCAGGTGTTCATTCTGTACGTCCCGCATCTGCAGGGGGGAAGGAGCATCAGAAGCCTGGCAGAGACCCCCCCCTCCTCACCAAGCAGCCCCCCCCCACTCTCAGGGACCCCTCGGTGTCCTCAGTGCCCGTTCACTCTCTGGAGACAGTCTAGGACTCCTGTGATTCCCACGGCACCACCTGCTCCCCGCTCACTCTGCCTCCTAACGCCTGCACCCGCCAGGGGTATTGAATGCAGCCCCTCGAGGAACCTCCTCCAGGCTTCCTCTACTAGTCTCTTCTCCCCTCTGGGAACCTCTATCCTAGCACAATATGCAGCGTCCGTCCCTTTCGTAGGATACCCTGGAGCCCCCCACCTCCTGTGTCCCTGGGACCTCCCCTAGGCCACCACCTCGCTCCCCTCCCCCCACGTTACATGCTTGAGTTCAAACAGCACTTTTCGAGTCAGCTCGATGCGCTTACGATTCACTCGCTTCACAGCCACGAGGTTGCCCTGGCAAAGAAGGGAGGCCGTCACTGTGAGGTGGCCCAGTGGTGGTGAGGCAATCGCTGACGGGCCCTGGGACCCACCCCGTGCCTTTGGAGTGCAGCCCTGCCCACCCCAAGGACCCGCAGCCTTTCCCCTGGCCCACCTTATAATATGCCGTCTTGGCAAACACTTGGAATTGGCCTTCTGTGGTCAGCAGGGAGCCGTAATTGGAGCCTCTCTGGAGGGACAGAGCGAGAGGGATGGTCAGCCTGGGGACGCCGCCCCCCCCCCAAGGGGCTCAGATCTCCATCCTGGTCGCCTGGGCTCTGGCCTTATCTCCGCGGTTGTCCTGCCTCTCATCCCACATCCTGAGATTCTTTCCTCGTTTAACATGTTTTTCCAATGTTTATTTTTGAGAATGAGAGAGGGGCACCTGGGGGTTCGGTCGATTAATATCCAACTTCAGCTCAGGTCATGATCTCACAGTTTGTGAGTTCGAGCCCCACATTGGGCTTTGTGCTGACAGCTCAGAGCCTGGAGCCTGCTTCAGATTCTGGGTCTCCCTCTTTCTCTGACCCTCCCCCTGCTCACGCTCTGTCTCTCTCTCTCTCTTTCTCAAAAATAAGTAAACACTAAAAAAAAATTAAAAGAGAGAGAGAGAATCCCAAGCAGCCTCTGCATTAACTCAGCACAGAGACCAAGACGCGGCACGAGCCGTGAGATCATGACCTGAGACAGAATCAAGAGTCGGACGCTTAACTGACTGTGCCACCCGGGCGCCCCTGTTTATTTTTTTTGAATGTATTTTCACATCTACTATGTTTGATCTTTGAAAGCCTCCCGTGAAGGAGGCTCTGTGCATGTGACCGTCACCTGAGGTAGTCTCTGAGGGGAATAGGACTTGTCCAAGGTCACACATTGAGAAAAGGCAGGGCTGGGATTAGAACCTTGCTGTCTGCCCTGCTGGGCAGGCGCAGCCCGGCCCCAGTCCCCCTGCCCGGCAGGCGCAGCCCGGCCCCAGGCCCCCTGCCCGGCAGGCAGGCGCAGCCCGGCCCCAGTCCCCCTGCCCGGCAGGCGCAGCCCGGCCCCAGTCCCCCTGCCCGGCAGGCGCAGCCCGGCCCCAGGCCCCCTGCCCGGCAGGCGCAGCCCGGCCCCAGCAGCCTGTCCGACCCCACAGGTGCTTCTTACCCCGCTGAGGGTCAGCCGGCTGCCCGCGCTCCGGAGGTGCCTGTCAAGGCTGCTGGGCTGCACGTCCTCCCAGCGAACCCGCCACAGCTCGGAGGCCAGCTCCTTCTCCAGCTGCATCTTCCTGGGGCATGAAACCTCCATGGGGCCCACGTGTGAGCCCCGACCCTGGCCTCAGAGCCCGGGCCACTGCACATGCTAAGAGATGGCCGGGGGCTCGGCTCCTGTCGGCCCCGGGCGGGGGATGTGGGCCAGGCTGTGCCTGCCTCGCGGGGACCTCGGGCAGTCACTTTATGTCTCTGAGTCTCACGTTCTCATGTCCAAATGTCCCGATTTGGGGATGGGCGACCTCGACATTTATTTCAAAGCATTGTTATATGAGTGAAAAGAAATATTGTGCGTGGAAGAGCCTGCTCGCCCAGCACGGACTTTCCCGGCTCCCTCTCGCGGGCCTCCGCTGGCGGCTGCATTTCCTGCCAGCCTCCCACCGGAAGACAGCGCAGGGGTCCTCTGCCTCCCCTCTCCTCTCTGGGCTCATCGCCCTTGCTCCACTGACCGGGCCCAGTCCCAGCGGGGCCGAACGTTGCCCCCCCCCCTCAGGTCTGCCGAGCAGGAAGGGAGGATGGACCAGCTCACAGGCCAGAACCCACGCGCCTGTGACCGGCCGGCCGCTCTGCGCTTCTCAGACCTCCTGGACCCTTCCAGGCCCCTCTCCTCTCCTCCCTGTGTCCTAATCTCCCTCCGCCTTCCTCCCCTGTCCCACCTCTCCCGCTTTCCTCCAGGTCCCCGCCCCCCCCCTCGTCTGCTAGTTCTGCAGGCCTCCCAGCCGCACTCCCCACCCTCCTCCAAGGCTCACCTGTATATGAAGAAGGAGACGACCAGAATGCTGAGCAGAGAGAGGCCGCCCACCAAAGCCAGCACTTCCAGGGTGGAAAAGTGGTCTGCAGAAGAGTCCAAGTGGCAGCGAGAGAGATTTTGGTGAGAGAGCAGGAGGAGGAACCTCCCGATAGTCAATCAGTGAACGAGGAAGGCGGATGAAGGGAGGAAAAAGGCAGAAGTCTCTCCGGAACACCCTCGGTGTGGGAGAGGAGCACCTATCTGACTCCTGAAGCAGGAGTGTCTCCAGAATGGAGGCCCGGAAGGCAAGAGGTAGTCACCTTGGTGGCAAGCTGGGTCCTCGTTGTCAAAGCCACATTTGGGGATGTCAGGGGGTGGGTGGCCCAGGGGCCAGTTCAGCTCATGCCCTGGCACGGCCACCAGCTCTTGGGAGGTCCCGTTGTAGTTCAGAACCACCTATGGGAGGGCAGGGGTGGTAGGCAGGCAAGCCTTGGGTGACGCCTCGCGGCCAGCGGAGCCGCGCCGCCTCCCACCTACCCCGTCCCCGCTCCCCCAGCCTGCGTCTGGCGCGTCAACACTTTACCAAGCCCCTCACGTCTAGGTCATCGGAGTGGAAAAACCTGAAAACTACTCAAGAGCTTTATAAAGAAAACTCCATGTACAACCTCAACTGGACACCGGGGAGTTTATAATCTTGGACCGAAGCACATAGGAAACAGGAAAAAGTGGTGTTCTCAGTCCACATTCCCAGGCCTAATCCAGGTACCCCTCCTCCAGGAAGTCTTCCCGGAATGATCTGCTCCTTAGCGCTTGTGGCCTCAATTCCTTCCTGTTCCTGGTTGAATTTAAAGAGTGTGTACCCCCACATGAGCCTGTCCCTGCTGGGAGAGGGGCCTGCCGGTCTTAGGAGATACGGGACTTCCTCAAGGCAGGGCTGTGCCCCCTCCTCAGATGTGCGGTTCCCCAAGGGTAATGTCTGTGAGTCTCTATCATTCTGGTTGCTCCCCCAGAGCAGAGCTGGGTCTCTTCTATCCAGGGCTCTCCGAAAGTGAGCAAGCATGGTAAGGTGACTACAGGGCAGATAGATGTCCCGGCAGGGCCACGGGGGAAGGACTGGAAGGTCAGACGTCATTCCTGGATGGCACCGTCTTCCGGGGGCGCAACCTTACCCTGAAAGTGCCAGTCTCTGGATGCATATCCCAGAGGGAGAAGTCGGTCTCCCGATCTCCATTGCTGTCCATTCTCCAGTATCCCGTCACCCCTGGGGCATGGAGGAAGATGGCTAGGTTTTGAGAAAGTGGAAGTTTGGGAGGGTACCCAGTACCCACCCCTACCTGATCTCCATCCCTTTATCTTCTCTGCCTTGCCCTCCAAACACATAATATACGTTACATATAATAACAACAACAAGAGGGTGGGAATGAGTGAGGCCGGGCCCTTAGGAGGACTTCCCGACGGAGCTGGGCCGATGGGGACGGAGGCCCCGGAGGGGGGGGTGGTGCAGGGCTTCCTTACAGTAGAGAGGAAACGACTGGCATGGGCGAGTGACCCCACAGCGGCAGGCTGGAGTCTCGTGACCTCTGGCCTGGGGTGCCCCAAGGTGGATTGTCCCTGCCGCCTCCGGCTGACCTTGGAAACTCCGGTTCCACATCCGCTGAGTGATGGCTTCCCCATCAGTGAAAGTTCCCCCCTGCGCCAGAGTCTCTGTCACCGCCTGGACATAGAGCAGGAGCCCATCGTGGAAGGATGCTGGGATGGTGTTCACCTGCAGGAGCAAGCGGGGTTGGCCGGGGCGGGGTGCAGAGGGGCGCTTGGCGGGGACGCCGTGGGGGAAGAGAGGAGAGGCCCCTGGAGCTTGGAAGGGGATGGGAGACAGCACCCCTGGGGACAGAGATCTGAATGCTTGTGAGATGCCTCCACCTGCGCCTCTGCCTCTGAGCCCTGGCAGCCAGATAGGGCAGGACACGTCGTCCTCACTTTTCTGACGAGGACCTGAGTCCCAGAGGCTGACACTTGGTAGTCATCAGGAGAAGGTGGGGACGGTGGGAAGGGGAAGAAGGGGAGGCCTGGGAATACGGAGGTGGCCGAGAGAATGGGCTGGACACCAGCGGGGGACCGTGGAGCCCATGCTGGAGGGTCCCAGGACCCCCCCTACCAGGCCATCCTCCACGGTGAAGTTGAACTGCTCCTGGGCCGCGCGTTTTAGCTGCTGCAGGAATTCCACGTACTCAGGATTGTCCGGCTCTTTGTAGGTAATGATTTTGGCGGCCTGAAGGCGGGCCAGGGGAGAGGAGAGAGCTGGAGACCCAGTCCTCCCAGCTCCCTGGTCACCTCCCCCAGTGGACCGGCTCCGTGTCGTGGGTGAGGTGCTGCCTGCTCCAAGGCAGGGGACCCGATGGGCTAACTTTCCAAGCTCGGTTAGTCTGCGGGACCCAACCCCTTCCCGCCTCGAGCCCGTTGGTTCATCTTTTCAGCTCGGAAGTCTCCTGGCCCTTTTTAGGCCCCTCGCCCCTGCTGCCCTCCCTCACCAAACTCCCCAGCAATCAAGGGCCTCTTTTCTAGCGCCCTTCAGACACCGAGGAACCCAGTGCCCAGAAACTCTGTGCCACCAGCACAGAGTCCCGCAGCCCGGCTGACAGCCTAGACCCGCACCTGAAAGGCCCGGCGGGCACTGGCATCCTGCCCGTCCCCTCTCTCCCAGGGCCTCTGGGGGGCAAGGCCGTGTGCACCCTGCAGGCTTTGTCCGAAGAGGTCCAAGTGGAAGAACACATAGTCCTCCCCGCTCAGGCCGGCTTCCAGCGCCAAAAGCATCAGAGTTCTGAAGGCGTCGGGGGAGCTGCAGATGTAGATAACTGGGGAGGAAGGGGGTGGTGAGAGAGAGAGAGAGAGAGAGGCCTAGATCCCGACGGAGTGGGGAGGGGAACTCAGGCAAGGAAATTCGCCGACTCCGGACTGGTCTAGGCTTCAGCGAGAAAAAGGTGAAGCGGGCTGGGAGGAGTCGGCGGGCAGAGTAGGAGGAAGGAGCAGAGATAGGGAGAGCCGGAATGGTGGAGCCAAAGGTAGGGAAGGTGGGGTCAGCAAGGGAGGAGGGGGGGGAGGCGGGCCGGCCGGAGCCGGGACTGGGAGAGGAGAGGGAGTGTGGGAGGAGAAGATGGAGGGGGAGAGGCGGCTGGGAGGAGACCAAAAATGGAGGAGGAAAGCAGGGATGGGCACCAAGCCGGGACCGACTAGGTGTCCCCCCACCCCCCGCCCCCGTGACTCCGGAGGAGGCGGTGGGCAGCAGGCGGGGGAGTCGGGGAGCGCCGAGCCGGTGGAGGAGGACCGGGACGTGGACCCGCGCCGACCTGGGAAGGAAGAGCCGCCCCCCTCACCTCGGCCTTTGCGCCTCACGGTCCCCAGCAGCTGAGAGTAGTGGTGGAGGTCGCCCTCTGCGAACTCCAGGTGGTCCACCGTGACGTTGAGGCGGTCGCGCAGGCGCACGTACAGCCCTTCCACCACGAAGAAGCAGGGCTGGTCGTCGCCGGGCCGGTAGGCGTAGAGCACCAGCGCCCGGCGCTCCCAGCGCAGCCGTCGGTGCAGCGCCGCCACCAAGTCGCCCAGCTTGGCGTGGCTGGGCCCCGCGCGCGTGGTCAGCGCGTACTCGTCCTTGGCGCCGAAGCCCAGCGCCGGGGCGCCGGCCGTCAGCAGCGGCACCCGCCAGTGCGCCGTGAAGCGCCCCACGGGGGCCGCGGCGTACACGCAGCCGGGGCCCAGGAACACGGCGGGGCTGTGCTCCCACTTGAGGTCCACGGCGGCCAGCGGCGCGGCGGTGTCGGAGCAGACGCCCAGCGCGTTCTCGCTGCTGCCCAGCACCGTGCGCACCGTCCAGCCGGGCGGCCAGTCGGGCCGCGCCCGCACCCGGGCCAGGGCCAGCGCCACGGCCGGCCCCACGCGCGCCCACGACCACGGGTACGAGGTGTTGGCCAGCGGCAGCACCACGGCCACCGTCAGGTTTCCCGCGAGGCCGCCGGGGAGCAGCAGCAGCAGCGGCGGCAGGAGCGGGAGCAGGCGGGCGCCGGCGGGGCGCCCGGGGCGCAGCATGGCCTCAGCGGGCGGCGCGGCGGGCGAGCGCTCCCACCATGGCCTCTCGGGCCCCCTCCGGCCCAGCCGCGCGTCGCGGGCACCCGGCGCGCCCACCCCGGGGCCCGCCGTCCGTCCGGCTGCGGCGCCCGGGCCGCGCTGGGGGCGCCGCGGGCAGGTGGGGGGCGCCGCGGGGCGCAGTGGGGCGGAGGACGCGCGTGGGGCGAGCGCGCCGGGGCGTGTGTGTCAGCCGGAGCCAGAGCGCTCGGGGGAGGAGGGTGGGAGAGGGCGCGAGCCGGGGAAGGGGAGAGGAGGGTCTGCGTGCGCGCCTGAGCGCCTGGCCCGGGAGGGTGCCCGCGGGGGCGTCCGGCCGGCTCAAGTCCCCGGCTGTCCGGGCGGGGGGTGGACAGGGGAGGTCCGGAGCCAGGCTCCGAGCCCTTCCTCCCGCCGCTTCCCCTCCCAGACTCGGCAACTGGATCTTTAACCCCTTCGTCCCCGCCCCGAAGTCGCGGACCTGCGGGCGCGCCCAGCCCGCGCGCTTCCCGCTGAGACCCTCCGAGAGCCGCGCCGCGGAAGGGGCTTTTGCAGGGGTCGGGAGCGGGACAGAAGCGCGCCCCGTGTGGGGGCAGCCAGGGCCCTTTGCGCGCCCCCCTTCTCCCTCCCTACCTGGTTCCGTTCGGGGAAGAGAGCTGTGCGGGTTTGGGATCTTGGCAAGAAAAGGTGTGAGTGTGCGGATGTGTGCGCGTCAGGGGGGTAGACGGGAGGGTGGCGGGTTGCTGGAAAGGGCGTTAAACTAGGTGAGCCCAGGGTCCGCGTGACCCAGTCCACCCAGGACCGCCTCCTCCCCACCAGCCTCCAGACTGAGCGGGTTAGTGCAGAAAAGGGACCCAGTGGAAGGGCGGAGTTAACCTTTTAGTTCCCAAAAGGCTGTAGGAAGGGGAGAAGAGCGCGCGGCGGCTGGGGTGGGGGGGGGAGCAAGAGCAGCGACCCCGGGGCGGCTCCCGGGATGCGAGTGTGGGTTCGCGGCGGCGGTGGGAGGCCGTGTTGAAGTGACCCGGCGGGGGCGTCGGCCGGGGCGAGGGTTTGGGGGCGCCGGACCGCGGGCCGCGTTCCCCGCGCGGTGGAGTCGGTGTGCCCTCTCGCGGCCAGCCCGAGGCACTGACGCCGCCGCGCCGCCACCCTCTCCAGTCCCGGACCCGCCCGCCGTCCGGCGGCGCCAGCTGCGCGCTGAGTCTGCAGAGCCCGTGTCTGGGGACCGTGTCTGCTCGGGACCAACAGCCATAGCGGAACGTGACCGAGAGCCGCAACAGAGGGAGGGGTAGATAGCTAGCGCCCCGGGTGAGGACTTAAGCTTGCTTTGGGGCCAGGAACGTCTCCAAAGAGAAATAATTTAGCAAGCGTGTAATGATGAACGAGTGATTCTGCTCAGAGAGCAGTATAGTCCAAAATCTGGCATTTTGGGAGTATTTTAGGACCCGTCTTTCTGATGGTTTTAGAGCAAACAGTAGCCCGCGGACCAACTTCAGATGGTGGGATGTTTCGTTCCGCCTGCATTCTCTCTCTATTTGATTTAATTGCCTATACTTAAAAATCAGCGGATGGGGCGCGCCTGACAGGCCGGCTCGGCAGAGCGGTACTCTTGAGGTCGGCGTGCTGAGTTCAAGCCCCATGTTGGCCATACAGCGTTCTTAAAAAAAAATCGAAACAAAAAATGGGCAGATGGCACATATTTGGATTTCTCACTCGTCTTGAAATGTCACGGAGTTGGCAATGGATAAGTCCTGCATCCCTTCTTCCGGATCACTCTAGTTCATGACAGTTCCCTACCCACTCTGTTCACTCATTTGCATTACCAGCCTGGCTGCTGAGGCTCGTGTGTTCAGTCCAGGTCAGTAATGTGAAGTGTGCGCATGTGGGAATGACTGAGGAGAGGCGAGAAATGGGAGCCGAGGGCAGGTCGTGAAAGCTTTTCCATAATCGGCATAATATGTTTGTCCTTTAGGGGGTGCCCCAGAGACTACAGCGGTATATGGGAGACTGGGAAACTTTTTTGGGGATAGAGTGGGGACTTCTGCTTCTTCTCCTTCTCCTTTTTTTTATTTTTTATTTTTTTATTTTTAGGTAAGCTTCACGCCCAGTGCAGCGCCCAGTGTCAGCTTGAAGTCATGACACCGAGATCAAGACCTGAGCTGAGATCAAGGGTCAGATGCTTAGAGCCTTCCTCGTGTCTGGTGTCTGTCCCCTCCCTTTCCCCAAGGCCCGGGGGGGGGGTGGGGGGGGACGGGGACTTAAAGAAAACTTTTATTGAGGTGCAATTGATACGGCATTAACTGTACATAGTTAATGTGTATGGTCGATGAGTTTGGACATGTATATACCTGTGAAACCGTCACACAATATCAAGGTAATATCCATCACCTCCAAACATTTCGTTGTGTTCTTGTGTGCATGTGTGAAGAACACCTGAGATCCAGCCTCTTAAAAACCTACAAACAATGCCCCCTTTATTTTTTTAGGTATACCACTCCCAATGTGGGGCTCAAATTCACGTCCCCAAGAGGAAGAGTCTTCACATGTGCTACCATGAGCCAGCCAGGTGTCCCTCCTAAGGCCTTTTTAAGTGGAGAATATAGTATCGTTGGCTATAGAGAGCTGTTTTATGAGTAGAATCCATTGGACTTCAAGAAGAGAAGACAGTATACAAATAACTGAAGTTTAGGTGACATTGACCCATTTGCTGAGGAGCTATCGAAGCAGGTTTTTGAGGGGGTGATGGCAATTTTACTAGATGTGCTGCCTCAGCAAGCACACGGGAGTGATAACCATTTTAGTTTATTGGCTGTGAGGTGCCTGTCGTCCCCAAGTGGAGATGTCCAGTGGGCCGTTGGATTAGTGGAGTGGAGTTCGGGAGAAATGACTACGCTCAAAATCGAATTTAGTAATTCGATTTCAACAATGGTGGACTGAACAACTGCCCAATCCCTGAGCTGAAGACGACTAAAAATTTTGGATGAAATACTTTAAAAACCCAAAACACTATTAAGACAGTGAGGAATTATTGGTGTTGAAGGCATGAAAGAGGAAATCGGAGAAGTGAGACAACGATAAGACTGGTTTTGTCCTGGAGTCGTTCGCCGATTGGACCTGGTGGCTGAAAATGGGTTGTGTGGGGCAAGCGAGACAGAAATAGTCCCAATGTCCCTGACGGTGGGAAACCTAGCAAGCCACCTTCCTGTTTTGCGTTAGGATTCTGAAAGCTGCACTCCTCAGGGAAACCTTGGACTTGGGTACACCAGAAGTAAATAGAAAATTCACACCCAAGATATTCAAAAAGCAAAATTAAGAATCAATCAATTGGTTTAACAGTTAGACTCGACTGAGGAGCAAGCAATGCATTGGAAGAAAGAACAGAGAAATCACCCACAATGAAGCACAGATTAAACAGAAATAAGAAACATAAAAGAGTGTTAGAGACAGAAAGGATACTGTGAAAAAACCTGACACCCTTTATTTGGAGCCCCAGAAGGAGGGAGAAAACAGGGTAGAAGCAATATTTGAGGAGATTATAGCTGAGAAACTTAAAACATAGATGGAATACATTAAGCCACAGATTCAAGAAGTTCGACGAACTTCAAGTAAGATGAAAAACATCCATACTGGGACCCATTGGGGTGAAATAGTGGGAAATTAAATCAAGGGCTAAATCCTTAAACTAGGAAAGGGTGTCTGGGTGGCTCAGTTGGTTAAGCATCCAGCTCTTGGTTTCGGTGCAGGTCATGATCCCTCGGTTTGTAAGTTCAAGTCCTATATCAGGCTCTATACTGAGTGTGGAGCTTGCTTGTTCTCTCTCTCTGCCCTTCCCTGTTCATCTGCTCTGTTTCTCTCTCTCTTCAAATAAATAAACTTAAGAAGTTTTTTAAATAAAATAGGAAAAAAGAGGATTGGTTACCTTGTAAAGAGCAACCATTAGGTTGGCAATTTCTTTTCCACAGCAAAAATGGAAGCCTATAACATCGTAAATGGGCTGAAAGAAAATAACCTCCTAGCTAGAGTTCCCCATGCAGAGAAAATGTCCTTCAGAAACAAAGGCGAAAGGGACACCAGGCTGGCTCAGTCGGTGATGCTTGATCAGGGGGTGGAGGGAGGTGTCCTGAACTTGAGACCCAGGTGGGGCCTAGAGCTTACAGATACAGAATTTAAATTCTGTACACATGTACACCTACCAAGAGAAGCGAATGCATCTGGCCACATAAATCTTGCATGAAAAAGATTCGTAGCAGCTTTATTCATAATGGCTCCAAAGTAGAACCAAAATGTGGTCCCGAGTGTCTTGACCAGTTGGAGAATGGCTCCATAGGAGAACGGATATACTTCTGTAATGGAATGCTACTCATATATAAAAATAAACACATTGCTGATAAATGCAAAAACGTGGAGAATCTTGAAACGTGTCAAGCAAGAGAAACTAGGAAAGAAAAAAAAGTACATCCAGTGTGAGTCCATTGATGTGAAGTTCCAGAAGAGACAAAACTAGTCCATGCTCAAGGCAATAGGAAATCGAGATTCCCTGCAGGGGCAGGGGGAAGGGGTGTGAGCGACCTTCCTGAGGTGATAAAAATGTTTTTTATCTTAACCTGGGTAATGGTTACATGGACAGAATACATTGCTCGAAATTAATCAACAGGAAAGCTAAGATCTGTACATTTTGTTGTCGTAGATTATACATCGGTAGTTAACAGAATTACGCAACAGCAATAGCATATTTCTGGGGGGAGTGGTGGTGGTAAAAGTAATTACGTGATCCCTGCATTTTTCACGAGGAGGGTAAAAGCACTGCATAAAAACCAGACCTCGTCCAGCCAAGGACGCATGCTGTAATTTTTAGAGTAACCGCTAAAAGAGTGCATAACTTCCAGTTAACAGAGGCGGAGAAGGAAATACGTTAATCAGTGCAAGAGCAGATGAGAAGCGGGAGAACGCGGACTTGCGGAGGGACACAAGCAGCGCCCCGCGCCGTCGGATCGCAGGGACAGCGGCAGCAGATAGGCGAGTGAGGGCTGCCCCCCCTCACTTCCCCTGCTCGCTTTTTCTGAGCTTTCTTTCAAAGGCTTTGAAAGGTTTCGCTTCTAGTCCCTCGTCATCCGTGCTTTTCCCTCTGGTTCTGTCAGTACGTGCCCTCTTCTCGGCACCGCGTCCCCTGCCGTAAGTTTCCAGCCTTTGGTGAACTCCACCCAGGCTCGGTGTTGCCCAAAGCCCTTCCTATTCCCGTTTATTTGCTGATGGCAAAAGCAGGTTCTAAAGGCTGTGTTTTTGAAGAAGGAAAAAGTAACAGAAGGGCGTTTGTAAGTACTGAAGAAAATTGAACTACAAATAACGTCCTGGAGGGGGAAGAAAAAAAATTTGCCTGTAGCAGAGGATGGTTTCGATCCATCGACCTCTGGGTTATGGGCCCAGCACGCTTCCGCTGCGCCACTCTGCTACTTCGCTCCCCGCCTTATCTGGAATTCTATAGAAAGGTTTATCCTGGCTTCTTCATACCACGCCACCTAGTGTCTGGTTACAAAAATGGGCACCGCTGGCAAATCTGTTCTTATTGGCTAATTTCTGACACAGCAGGCATTTTTTATTGGTCTGTAGGCCGGCCTGCAAAAGTAAACCAATGGGCATTAGCGGCGGGGTGTGGCGCGGGCCAATCGCGGCAGAGTTTGTTGGGACGCGCCGGCGAGCCGCGTCTCGGGTCGTCTGCTTCTCGGAGGAGAGGGGCGGTTGGTGTGGACTCCATTGTTCGGGATTTAGGACGCCATGAGGTGAGGGTACAGGGGTGCTCTGCGAAGGCTCAGGGTGCTCCCCCGGAAATTTTGGGAAGGTGGGCCGGAGCTGGAGCTCCTGACGGGGCCGCGCGTCCGGGGGCTGCCCGAAGCCCGAGAGCGCCCGGCGGGGGCGACGGCGGCGGTCGGGGGCCCGGGGACCCAGCGCGCCACGTCTGGGGGATGGAGGGTGTGAGGGTGAAGGTTCCACTGCGTCGGCGGACAAAGGGGCAAGCCGCTTCAGTGCCCGGATTGCTGGGGGCCGCGTCCCGGGGACTGTGGGGTACTTCTCGCAGGGACCCCCTGCCGGAGCCCGGCGTCGTTCGCTGCGGGTTGGGGTTGAGTGGTCCGCTGAGGAGGTGAGGTGAGGTGAGGCCTGCGCTCGCAGCCAGAAGCGGAGGCGGGAGTTGAGAGCCGCCAGGGTGCTGCGGACTCCTGCGGCGGGGTCACCGGTGAAATTTCTGCCCTTGCAGGGGTGACCGAGGCCGTGGCCGCGGCGGGCGCTTCGGTTCCAGAGGAGGCCCTGGAGGAGGGTGAGTGCCGCTTCCTAGCACCCCTGCACGGCTCGGTCCGCGCATCAGTCCTCGCAGCTGCAGGCTGGGGGGCACTGGGGTTCCCCGCTTTTGTGAGGTCCCCCCGAGGGAGTGCGGCTCCGTTTGACTTCATCGATGAGTAATCTGGATTGTTCTTGTTTTAGGTTCAGGCCCTTCGTGCCGCATATTCCGTTCGATTTCTACTTGGTGAGTGCTTGGCTCCCGCTCACCCGGAGACAGGGCCGAGGCGTGCGGTTCCCGAACCCGCGCAGCCCCGGGTGGTGAAGCCAGACAGTGTGTGGACCCGAAGAGGGGTTCGCGAAGTCAGCGGGGCGTTGCCTGACTTCCAGAAACCGCGAGAGCCCGCGCGGGAGAGAGGTCCGGAGGGCCGTGGTCTCCGCCGAGCCTGCGTCCTGGCCCGGCCTCCCAGCGGGCTCCCGGGCGAGTGTCCTAAGGCGTGAGAAGCAGTGTGGCATTTTCTGCTCTCGGTCCTTTTCTGTCCCGGCAACGGAGCAAACCGCTCTCCTCTGCCGGTTTCGGTGAACGCGTGTCCTCCTTCGTGCTTTAGTGTGAAATGGCCTTCCCGCGGGTCAAGCCGGCGCCTGACGAGACCTCCTTCAGCGAGGCCTTGCTGAAGAGGAATCAGGACCTCGCTCCTAATTCTGCCGAACAGGTACGCTCTTCCGCCTGGCCTCCTCAGGTTCCTCTCAGAAAGCAGCCAAGTGAGTGACTGCTGGCGAGGCTGCTGTTCCCAGAGCCTGGGCTTGGCGGAGACAGAGGGTCTCGTTGGTGGCCCATTGCTCCGCGGGCGGAGGGAGCTGCCGGGGGACTGTATACCAGGGTCCGTGCTTGCTTGTATTTTCACTGGGGACTCGATCTTTGGGTCAAAAAGTTACTCTCCTGGTAGTCAAGACCAGAGCGGTCAGAGTGTTTTCAGAGCCTGCGTAGGTATTGATTCAGCCTGTATAGAAGGGATTAGGGGACAATGCTCAAACTCTGAAAAGTTGCCTATACTATTTCACTGTAGGGCATTTTTATTTCCTGCTGTTTTTTAGGCCTCTATCCTTTCCCTGGTGACAAAAATAAACAACGTGATTGACAATTTGATTGTGGCTCCAGGGACATTTGAAGTGGTGAGTTTTTAATGATTTAGTCCTAGAAAAGGGCAGCTTTGGCTATGTGGAAGTTTCCTTGGCCTCTGTCTCTTAATTCTTCAGCTGCTTGTTCTCCGAGGCACATCTGCAGTGGAAAGGAGGGCGGGTGGTAGTGCTGATCTCGGGGACAAAGCGTGTGCCATGGCTGTCAGCGGGCCGCATCTATCAGGCTTTTCATGTGGTGGTTTGGGGATATCATTTGACCTCTGCTATTTCCAAATCTGGGTAATAACTGTGTTGTCTTCAATTTCTGAGAGGAATTAGGCCATCTTTCACTTCTGCATCCCCCCCCAAATCCCTTTTCCAACAGCAAATTGAAGAAGTCCGACAGGTGGGATCATATAAAAAGGGAACGATGACGACAGGACACAATGTGGCTGACCTGGTGGTAATCCTAAAGATTCTGCCAACATGTGAGTGCGCCTCCTTCTGGCCACAGGAGCCGAAAGCTGCCTTTGAGGCACAGGGATCTTTAAAGCCCAAATCTCCTGCGAGAAAGGGTGTTTGGAAAACAAGTGGGGAATTAATTTTTTTAACGTGTGTTGGGGTGATATGGGACAAAGTCTGGACCGCGCGTCTGAAAGAACGTAAGGCCAGTTACTAAAGGGCAGTGTTTCTCAACGGGGTGGTTTTGTCCCCGCGGGACATTTGGGGCTCCTGGCATCAGAGGAGTCGAGGTGCCGCTGAGCGTCCTGCAGTGCACAGGATGTAACCTGCCCTCCAGCACCAGATGGCATTAGTGCCGCTGACTATAGAAGGGTGTGGGCATAGGAGGTGTCTTTTTCCCTGAGACTTCCTGTTTCTCTCTTCAAGTGTTAGCTTCCCTGGTAAGTGTTTATTCTGTTGCTTGCCCTTGGTCTAGCCTTGCACATGGGGCAGAAATCAGAGTGTGGGATAGCATGGCGATGTAGAGAAAGTCTGTGTAAATGGTGACAAGGTTCAGGGTTTCCTTTTCTCTCCATCTAGTGGAAGCTGTTGCTGCCCTCGGGAACAAAGTCGTGGAAAGCCTGAGAGCACAAGATCCTTCTGAAGGTTTGCGTTTGTTGCTGGATGTGTATTTAGTGGTCATCGGGAGCCGGGGCTATAATTACGAGTACATTTTTAACAAAGGTCAGGCTGGAAGGAAGAGTGAATGCAGAGGTTTTTCGTTATTTTCGAAGGGCGGGCAGAGAGAGAGGGAGACAGAGGATCCAAAGCAGGCTCTGCGCTGACAACAGAGAGCTTGAACTCTTGAACCGGGAGATCATTACCTGAGCTGAAGTTGGTGCTTGACTGACCGAGCACCCATTCTGAGCCTGGTGCCTCTTGAATGCAGAGTTTTATGTTGGGGAAGTTTTGCATTGATCTCCAGTGTTCAAAATCTAGTTCATTTCTGTTACTTTTATTTATTTATTTTTTTTTTTGGTTTTTCTAAAATCTACATATTTAAGTAATCTCTGCACCCAGTGTGGGGCTCGAACTTTTGCCCCAGAGATCAAGAGTCCCATGTTCTTCCGACTGAGCCAGCCAGGCGCCCGTCTCTTTTACAACTATTTTGAATCCTCATTCTGGACTCTTGCTGTTTTTAGGAACCTATCTGTTGTCATCTAAGGGAGATGGGGGTGTTATAGCTTTTGATTTTCTTTCAGTTTTGACCATGCTGACCAATGAAACTGGCTTTGAGATCAGTTCCTCTGATGCTACAGTGAAGATTCTCATTACGACAGTGCCACCCAATCTCCGGAAACTGGACCCGGAACTCCATTGTTAGTCCTTTTTTTTTCCATTTCTGGGATGATGGGGGGAAATTCAAAATATGGTATGATACAAGGTTGCTCTTGAGGTTTAGCTGTTGCTATTCCAGGTGGAACCTTCCTAAGTTAACCTCCAAACTTCGCTATCTCCCTCTGTAATTTGGAGACCGTTTTACCAGCTAGCTAGTGAAACCATCAGGATGGCCAAGAATGCAACTGGACTGGACGATATTTATGGAAGGGATGGGCTCTTGGAGAACGTTGTGGATCTTGCATCCTTACAGTTGGGTTGGGGGAGGAATAGTGATTTCGGGGCAGTGATCTGCTGATCTGAGGAGCACGGGGTGGTTTAAGAAATTACAAGGAGGCTGAACTGCTTGCTCAGTAACCAGAGCGTTTCATCGTGGCCTGTTCTGCTGGTCTTGTAGTGGACATCAAGGTGTTGCAGAGCGCCTTAGCAGCCATCAGACATGCCCGCTGGTTTGAGGAAAATGCTTCTCAGTCCACGTGAGTTCCTCGTTATTTGAGTTTAAGTAATTTAATTATTCTAATTACACTGAATAGCAGGATACCCCCATACTTCCTCTATTAGAACTCTACGGGCTGTAATTTGTCAGGCTTTTTTTTTTTTTAAATATACCTTAGGTAAGCAAATTAAGCATTTTTTGTTTTTTTAATGTTCATTTGTTTTTGAGAGTGTGCCAGTGAGCCGGGGAGGGGCAGAGAGAGAGGGAGACACAGAATCCGAAGCAGGCTTCAGACTCTAAGCTGTCAGCAAAGAGCCCCATGTGGGGTTTGAACCCGTGAACTGAGATCATGACCTGAGCTCAAGTCGAACACTGAACCGACTGAGCCACGCAGGCGCCCCAAAGTAAGCAAATTTAGATTGAGAGAAACAGAATGTGTAGTTTGGAAAAAACAGCTCTGTACCTCAGGGATGGAAGTGCACGATGTTATTACTTTTAATCCCTGGGTTCCTCTTACCTTCAGAGTTAAAGTTCTCATCAGACTGCTGAAGGACCTGAGAATTCGTTTTCCTGGCTTTGAGCCCCTCACACCCTGGATCCTTGACTTACTTGTAAGTAAAGGCCAACTGGAGTTCCTGGTCATCCCGATTTAACAGTAGTTTCTCTGAAACCTACCAGGATCTGAAATTTGGTGAAGCTGAAAATAAACCTCACGGGGGACAAGTGACCCAGTAAATACACGATGGTTATTCTTTCCTTGGGTGTTTGGAGTATTCGTTTGAACAAGTAATGACTGCGCCTATTCCTTTTTGTTACTGATGTCATTTCAGCAGTGGGATAATGGGAAGAAATCAGTGATTGAGCAGGAGTTCAGAATTGCTTCTGAATATGGACATCTTAGTTAGACCCTAATTAATTAACCAGTTTTGTGATGGTTTGAGGTTTCAGTTTGTTTGGCCAGAATTGCCAAGTCTGTGGCACACCTACCAGGTCGATTATTTTCCAGGGACACTATGCTGTGATGAACAATCCCACCAGACAGCCTTTGGCCCTAAACGTGGCATACAGGTATAGCATGCTTTCTTGGGTTTTGGGCTGGATGTAAGCGGTCTTGTGTGGTCTTTAATGTTCTCGTGTGCTTCAGACGCTGCTTACAGATCCTGGCTGCAGGACTGTTCCTGCCAGGGTCAGTGGGCATCACTGACCCCTGTGAGAGTGGCAACTTCAGAGTACACACAGTCATGACTCTGGAACAACAGGTATGGGACAGCTCTGAAGTCGTGTGTTGTGCCCTACTCTTGAATACTCCAGGTCAGAAGGCAAAGGGAATGTGGTCTTTAGGGGTCAGGTATTTGGGGGTTCTCACAAACTTTGGTCTTGAAATTAAAGTTGTCTTCATCTCTGTTTTCATGAGAATATTCGTCAGATAAAGTACTTTGACTCACCTTTGTAGTTTACCCTCACTTTGCTTTTCTTCAGGACATGGTATGCTACACAGCTCAGACTCTGGTCCGAATCCTCTCACATGGTGGCTTTCGAAAGATTCTCGGCCAGGAGGGTGATGCCAGCTGTGAGTGATCACGG
>PITB01007927.1:0-49252 GCA_004024585.1 Paradoxurus hermaphroditus | reverse complement strand
AGAAGAAGGAAGGAGAAGAGGAGGAGGAGAATACGGAAGAACCACCTCAAGGAGAGGAAGAGGAAAGCATGGAGACTCAGGAGTGACCTTCCTTTCTAACTTCACCCCCTTTCTTGTCCAAGGTGAAGACTGGAGCCTAAGCTAGTAGCTCCTGGGCTTTCTTTATGTGTTGGCATTTCTGAGGGAAAGGGGAGACAGGAAGGAAAAGAAACTATAGAAGGAAGTGTCATTCCACTGGGGTTCAACTGGCTGGATAGCCAGAAGTCTCTCATTATGGCCTGTGCCATCCGTCTATAGTGAAGGAGGATACCAGCATTTCTTCCTAAGACTTACGAGTCCCCGGGTCCTGGAAACCTCTCTCAAACAGTACTTTGTTGTTGAAATGGTTGTGAACTGTTAGTGTCTGGATTTTTTTTTTTTTTTTCCTAAGAAAAATGATTAAAGTACTTCCTCGTAGGGCTCTTGGTCTTGTTTTTCCTTGGCATCTGGCAACCTTTTTTGCTTTCCATACTTTTCAGTGAAAGTGATATTTGAGTCTTTTCATTGTAAACACCAGATCACAATTTGGAGCTGTATCTGAACTAAAGTTTCTACAAAGACTCTTGGAACCTTTCCATATACCAAAGGAAACTAGAACACTGTTTAAGCATTTATTGAGTGAAATGGTTCTAGCAATACTGCTACTCTATTCAAGCCCAGTGCAATCCAGAGAAGAAGGTAGACAGGGGTCATTACCTTTACTTTGCCTGCCCTCTTCAAATCCTCAGTGTAAACAAAGGAAAACAAGTCACAGGTAGAGGACATGCAACAGAGGAGGCCCCTCGTTAACCAGGCTTCAAGGTGGAGGAGGTGGGCCTTGAGTGTGTAGGTTTCAAAAAAACAAAAACCAAATGTAGAGTCCTCAGCCCATTCTTGGAAGCAAGAGCCATAGTAAATCCTTTGGGATCATTAGTCCTGCTGTACACAGGTTTCTTTGGGCCCCCATACAAACGGGTAAGACTTAAGTGCTTCAGACAGAAACAACTGGGCTGCCTGATGTCCCAAGGTCTCCAGGGAGTCCTGGAGGAAACAAGGCAGCTGGGCAATAGTAGTACTTGTGCTATCATGGGGCCAGGCATGGGCCTCATCTTCTGGCCTGTTACTTGCTTGGGGAACCAGGAGGGTAAACTCCTGAATCCAGCATTGCTCTCCTGCGGGCTGTTTCCTT
This sequence comes from Paradoxurus hermaphroditus, assembly GCA_004024585.1. NCBI lineage: Eukaryota > Metazoa > Chordata > Mammalia > Carnivora > Viverridae > Paradoxurus > Paradoxurus hermaphroditus. Next base: position 48,045 of record PITB01007927.1, on the reverse strand, counting down.
GGCAACACTGTGGTTTAGGCGCCTCAGCCGTTCCTACAAGATAAGATTCAGGATTGTAACTGCTCCATGAAAGGCTTTAGAACACCCTGTCAGCTAGGCGTGGGAAAACACCCTGGGCGTGCTCCATCTTGAGGTAAGTCCTCTAAGGTATGGAGAATGACGATGAGATCTATTAGGGCTGACACAGGTTGACCACTCCCCCCCCCCCCCCCCGGAAGACTAAAAAATACAGTGACTTTTACGGTCATCCCTCGAAAAGAATACCCTAAAGCCTTGTAAAGGATCACTGTTAGCAGGGAATCCCTTTACCTGCGCATTCTGCAGAATGTTGTTGACCAAGACAACTCGTCGCCGGGCATTAAGCAGCTTCTTGACATAGGGGTCGAGATCCAGGGCCACTTTCTGATCTTCATTGATTCGGCACAGCTCTGGGGGATGGAAGTAAGCTGCAAACTAACACCTAATGGCTCCTCGTTCTTGGGGAAGGCAGGCTGGTAAGTGGGATGAAGACGCGCCTGCACCCACATGGCCCGGTCACTAGAAACTTAGGGAAGCAGGAGTCACTGGCGCCCTGATGTCCTGAAAGCACACGACACAAACCCACCCAGAGGTGGGCTAGACACGAGGTCCTAAAAGGGAGCTGCAGGATTGCGGGAAGGCAGGGATGCTTACCAGTAGCCAGGTTGTCAATTTGCTCCCGGAGCTCTACCTGGCTCTCTCTGCAAAGAGTTACGAGGCCTACACGGTCACTTACAGAGACTCAAAGAACCGATTCCCCTAGGAGCTCCCCAAGCGCTGAGCGAAGCCAGCCTCGGCCCGCTGCCTCCCGCCAACCCCGCCAACCCCGCCCCTTCCGGATCTGGCCCCGCCCCTTCCCGGCGCCCCCCGCCCCCCCACCGCCAAAACGAGAAGAGGCCCCGCCCCGCCCTTCCCTCTCGGACCTGACGGCGTGGACGTGAGAGTCCAGCTGCTGCACAGCCGGTCGCAGGAACTCGAGGAGCCCCTCGGCGAAGAGGTCGCGGCCTGCAGGACCCGCCACTGGGGTCCCTGCCCCGGACACAGCGGCAGAACCAGCCCCAGCCATCGCGAGCAGCCCTTCCGCCGAGAACGTGCCGCGCGGGCCGCCGGGAACTGGAGCCGAGCTGAAGCGCGCCGCCAGGGGGCGCCCGGCAGAGCTGTGGGCGGGGCCCAGCCCGGGGGCTTCTGGGAAACCGAGTCTCAGCCGTGACCGGCGGATAGGCTGCTGTTGGGAGGTGGGTCTCCAGATTTCGGGGGGCCTCGGAGGAGCCATTTTGGGGATGCCTACTTTTGGTTTTCTGCAAAGGTGGAAAATAAATGCTTGGTTCCTCAGTTGTGCATAGTCGTCTCCTTTTGATGAGAAAAAACCAGATTGTGTTCCTAGTATAGAGTTCTATTTCTAAATTTGAGAGTATTTTTTTAAAGGCACTACAGTATGTATAAAACTGTAGGAATGGGGCGCCTGGCGGGCTCCATCAGTCTCTGTGCTGATAGCGTGGAGCCTGCTTGGGTTCTCTCTCTCTGCCCCTTCCTTGCTCACTCTCTCAAAATAAACGTTAAAAAAATTTTCATAGAACATTATCAAGTCTTAAAGGGAATGAAGTCTTTTTTTTTTTTTTTTTAGGCTTATTTATTTATTTTGAGAATGAATCCCAAGCAGGCCCCACACTCAGCACAGAGTCTGATATGGGGCTTGAACCCACGAACTGTGAGTTCATGGCCTGAGCTGAAGTCGAGGCTTAACCGACTGAGTCACCCAGGCCTGTGTTTCCTGAGGGGCACCTGGGTGGCTCAGTCGGTTGGGTGTCCGACTTCGGCTCAGGTCATGATCTTGCAGTTTGTGAGTTCAAACCCCGCATAGGGCTCTGTGCTGACAGCTCAGAGCTTGGAGCCTCCTTCAGATTCTGTGTCTCCTCATCTCTCTGCCCCTCCCCTGCTCATGCTCTGTCTCTCTCTGTCTCTCAATAATAAAAAGTAAAATGTTAAAAAAAAAATTAAAAAAAAGTTTCCTGAGTTTTGTTGCGTTTTTCATGGCTTTCCAGAGAGTTTACATGTCTTCTTGAATTCTCAACATGAGGCCCAGTCTCTTGAGCTCCAGTGTGTTCCAGCGGCTCGCAGTCCTGTGGGCCGGGTGGTGAGGTGAGTGCGGAAGTGCTCTTGGACGGCAAAGGGGTCCGCAGACATAAATGGCACCAGAATGTTCAGCCTTGAGCTTCCTCCTCAGGAACAAAAAAGGAGGTGTTCAAATCGCTGTGAGAGAGTGGTAGTCCGCAGCTGGAAACCTGAGGCCCCAAGTGTGATCCCTGTAAAAGCCTTGTACACTTCTGGTTGTTTATTGTCTTTCTTTCCCTGTATCTTTCCCTCTAGTGATTAGAGCTGAAAGTCTCACGAGAGGCCACAGGCTTCGTATGGGAGGAGGCGACGGGAAGGGAGGTAACCCGCAGCCTGCCTCACAGTCAGGCCTTGTGAGGAGGAGGCGCAGAGGATAGCGGGAGCGAGGACGGTGTTGAGGAGGAAAGGGAAAAGGGCCAAATCCCTGAGGCCCACGCTGGGGAGAGCAGGAGGGCCGGCCGGGGCTGGGAAAGGGGGTTGGTGGCTCAGGGTCTATGCACGAAGCCCCCAAGTTAGGCCACAGTCCTTTCAGCTACAGTTTTGAAGTAGGGTTGTGAGATTTAGAAAACAGAACAATCAAAAAGCCCTGGGACACTAGGTAAATTTGAATTTCAGATGAAAAACGAGTAAGTTTTGAGTAGAAGTATTTTATCTGGTAATCCTACTTCAAAGGCTGGTTCTCTGGGAAAATCACTCAGTGTTTTGTTTTTATGCTTTCCTTCCCACTCTGATCACCTCCGGTTAGCGCTTCTCTCTCCCCGGGCCCCGCCACAGCCTCCCGCCTGATCTCGCCTGCGGTCTCCCTCCCCTCCAGGTCGGTCTGCACTTGGTACTGTCAGATTACACGATAGCCCTGCTCAGAGAATACAAGTGCTGAAAGGGACTTTGTTGTATTCATTCATTCATTCATTCATTCTCTTAAAAAATTTTTTTTAACATTTATTCATTTTTGAGACACAGACACAGAGTGTGAGTGGAGGAGGGGCAGAGAGAGACACACACACATTCCTAAGCAGGCTCCAGGCTCTGAGCTGTCAGCACAGAGCCTGACATGGGGCTCAAACCCACGGACTGCAAGATCATGACCTGAGTTGAAGTCGGCCACTGAGGCCGCTTAACAGACTGAGCGACCCCGGTGCCCCTCATTCATTCATTTTCAAAGTAATCTCTACCCCTAAGGAGGGGCTCGAACTCACCACCTCGAGACCAAGAGTCACAGACTCTACTGACTTAGCCAGCCAGGCGCCCCAGAAATGGACTTTAGAATCTTTCCACAGTTTCTTGGGCACGTCTGATGAGATTTTTAGGTTGATAGTGGGGTTTGTGTGGTCTGGAGCCAATAGCCAGAAAAGAATTCTTGAAGATGTCTTTGGTGCAAAAAGGTGATTTTATTAAAGCACGGGGACAGGACCCAGGAAGGAAGAGCTGTCCAGAGACCATGAGGAGAGACTGGTTCTATACTGTGGAGTTGGCGGAGGTAAAGTCCAGGGGAAATTTCCAGTGAGATTTTCTGCGGTAAAGAAGACTCACAGGATCCTGGAGGCCTAGCTATCTTCAAGCTAAGGTGGTTTTCCCTCCAGCAAAGCATTAGCATGGAGACAGTAGGGAGTCCTGGAGAAACTTTTCACTCTGCCTGCCTCAAGAAGTGGTCAGTGGGCTGCAGGCTATGAGGAAATTTAATGTTATCTGCCATTTCCTTCTGCCTTTGTTTCCCACATCAAAGTCTGTAGGGGAGACCAGGCAAGGATCTGTTGAGAAGAAAACCAAGGCCCAACATGGGGTGACTTCTGTCAGGTCAAGTCCCCAGACCTGGGCTTCACACCTAACCTAATTGTACTTTCAACCCCCTCCAGAAATGTCATCTTAACTGGTCGGTCGGGGATTTTCTGGTCAGCACCAAGAAGGCAATCTGTCACAAGGGCCCTCTCCAGCCTCACAAAGGAGGGTGAGGCAATCTGCATGATAAACCCCTCCCGCCTGCCCCTGGGGGGATTCCTTCGGCTAGCCAGCAGAGACTGGAAGGATGGATAAAGACCTGCCTCCGCCTCTGGGCCTTCTCACGCTCCTCAGCTCCTCTGAGGCCAAGACCTCACCTTCAGCTTATGACCCCTTTGTAACAAGTAGGAGTCCTGAAGTCTAACCGGACCCTGGTCTGGCCGGGGAACCCACTCATGGGGAATGTGGGGACGGCAGCCCTCCAGAAGCGCCAGCTGGGGAAAAAAGCTGGAATCTCAGGCCTCGCTGCCCGTTCCGCCCCTTCCCACACCTGTCCCCGGGCTCCCCCTTGGGCTCTGCTCCCGAAGCACTGTAGGGCTCCCTACACCATGTTCTGGGGGCCTCCCAGACCCAGGAGGTGGGTGAGGAAATCCCTTACCTGGACCTGACTCTCAGCCCCCCCCTTCTCAGTTGGAGACCCCCTCCCCCAAGCAGGACCCTCTGAAAGCCCTGCCCCCCACCCCAGGCTCCATATTGGGTATGAGGGCGCAACTGGCCTGCTGGGCAAAGGGCCTGGTGGTTGTACCGCCCGAGCTACTGCGCCTACTCCCTGCAGAGCTTCCTCAGGACCCATCCCGGGACCCAGAGCCAGCAAGGAGGGGGCAGTCAGCCTAAGTACCGCTCAGGTGGTAGGGACACCAGGGGAAATCAGAGACTGAAGAGAGGGGCTAATTCTTATGACCTACATCTCCTACAGCCTCTATGGAAAAGCCCACTGCTTCCACTCTCTTTCAAAATAATAAACCTTACAAAAAAAGAAAAAAAGAGATACTGAGGGCGAAGTATGTGTGGAAGCGGCACAGCTCCCGTGCCCTCCTGGAGCACCATTCTCCCCAAATCTCTACGTGTTCACCAACTCTGAGGCTCCTGAACCCCGTCCTTGAGGGTTTTCTAGAGGCTTCGTTACACGGGCTTGGCTGCTTAGCTCACTGACCACTGCTGATGGACCGAACCTCCGGTCCCTCTCCCCTCCCTGGAGGTTAGGGATGTGGGTGGGACTGGAAGTTCCAACCCTCCATCACTGGGTTCTCTCCGCGGGCACCCATCTCGGCCTCCATCCTGAGGTCACCTAGCGGCTTTCAGCAAGTCAACATTAACACAGCGAAAGCCTCTTTATTGCCCTTCGTAACAGGAAACTTGTAGGTTTTAGGAGCTGTGCCGGGAACAGGATGGAGACCAAATATATATTTCTCATTATAAACTACAATTATCACACCATGGATCTGTTTAAATCTTAAGCAGATAGTCACCTTATGCTAAAGGGTAAAGATATTCAATAAATGAACCCTAAATAGGGGCGCCTGGGGGGCTCAGTTGTTTAAATGGCCGACTTCAGCTCAGGTCATGATCTCACGGTCTGTGAGTTCGAGCCCCACATCGGGCTCTGTGCTGATGGGCTCATTAGAGCCTGGAGCCTGCTTCGGATTCTGTCTCCCTCTCTCTCTGCCCTTCCCCTGCTCACGCTCTGTCTCTATGTCTCTCAAAAATAAATGTTAAAACACTTAAAAAAAAAAAACCCAAACTTAAATAATCTAGTGAATCCTTTAGAGAGGCTTTGTGAGGCCTGCCCGCCCCGCACAGTAAGAGGACCGTGACTGAGTATTGCTATCGTCACAGGGCCAGGGTCGTCCTGGCCTGCCTCCACCCTCAGGGGTCCCCTGTCCTGCCCTCCTTTGCCCCTGGGGCATGTGGTCAGTCAAGGCCTTCACTAGCCAGGAACACTGCAGGTTGGAGAGTGCACCCAGGCAGGGGCATAGAGCAGCCAGGTGGCTCCTCAGCAGCTCTCCCACGACCGGGTAAAAATGGGAGACGGTGTCTGGGGAAGGTCAGAAATCAGACCATACACCCCCATTGTTGCAACTGTGTCTGCGAGTTCGCAGGGAGGGAGGGAATCCTGAAGAGGTGCCCGGAACCCAGGGAAACGGAGGCTTGGGCTCCCTTGCTCTTCCCTCGCTGGCTGGAGAATCAGGGGGAAGAGTACCGGGACTTCACAGGGAATGGGTGGGACAGCCCATGGGAGGAGAACAAGGATACAGAGGCCAGGCCCTCATCCCAGGTCCCGGGCTCTCTGGGCCCCACCTAATATGCTGGTCTGGTGTGCCCAGCTGCTCGGGGCTGTGTATGGGCTGGCGCTACCTGACAAGGCCCCAGGGGGCAGGCCCGGAAGAGGGGAGGTGGGTGCTGCTGTTTGTGCTTATGGAGGCCAGAGCCCTAGCCTCAGCCAAAGCCTCTTGCCTGGAAGGCTGGCTCCCCAAAGGGCCATGAGGAGTGGGCAGCAACGCTGCCACTGGTTCCAGACCAGGCATGGGGGCGCCGCACGGGGGCGCCGTGGAGGGTGTGTGTGTGGGGGGGGATGACAGGGAGCCGCAGATGCCCTGCTTCCTCCCCTCAGGTCCTCGCTCAGGACGACAGACACCCAGCCGTCAGAAAGCGAGGAAAGTGTCGAGGGTGTGGGCCTCTCCCCAGGTCCAGGCCCGCTCCAGGTGCTGCACAAACCCAATTGCCCTGATGGTGTCCCAGTCCCCGCCCTTGCTCCCTCTAACCCGCCTGCGCCTCCCAACAGCAGTGTAAACCACCCCACAATCCCCAACGCCCCCGGCCTTTAGCGAGACTCTGGGCTGCCTGATCTCAGCTGTCTCTCTCAACCCACCTTGGAGGCCCATTCACTGCACACTCACTCCCCAGCATGCAACGCCCTCTTAGGCCTCTACTTCGTGACTGTTGTTCCCTGTACTTGGAATATTCTTCCCCCTTCTATCCCAAGGCCCTTCTAACAAACCACTTTTTTTGGTGTCCACTTGGTGAGCCCTTGGTAGATGGGTGGCTGAATGGAGTTGGGCTGAACCTCCTTGTCCCTCTCTACCCTGGACACTCACCTGGGACCGAGGATGATGCGGGGAACCATGGTGAGCAGCAGGGCGGCCTAGAGGGCCCAAGACCAGTAGGAGAGTTCCTCTTGCCCACTGCTGGGAACGAACTCCTTCAGGAAGTGGGAGGACGGCTACAGACGGTCCACGGGGACCCTCAGGTGGCCCCCAGCACCAGGACGTCTCAGAGTTCCCTGACCACCAGGTCGGGCTGTGACCCTTTCACAGTAAAGGTTTACACAGATGCTGGTCTTAGCTCACTGCACTGCAAGTTGGGCCAGTACAAGAGTTGGGTGTAGAGGACATGGGGGAGGTCCTGACAGCCACCTGTGGGCAAGAGGAGCAGTCAGCAGGGTGGCAGGGCTCAAAGGACCCAGGGAAAGGGTAGTCTGGGATAGAAGAGGCTGACCTAGGAGACCATGGGGGGGAGGGGGGGAACGTGGGGAGTGGTCCAAAACCAGAACATCCTCAGGGTAAGTGGTAGGTCAACAAAGGCTACGAAAGAATCTGAGATGGGCCATCATGGTTGTGTGAGGAGAGTGAGGAACCTGCTCACCCCAGAGTTGCCTTTCCTTCTTCCCAAAGGTATCCTGGAGGCCTGGGAGGGAGGTGCCTGTTTTAACCAAGGGATGTGTTTGCAAAGGGCACCCTGCCCACTGCCAATCAGCACCTCCCTCACAGAAGTCTTGGGGGCTGACCAGGCTCTGGGCTCCACCTAAGAGGCTAGGACTGGCCTTGCGCACGTAAACCACTTTCCACCTCTTCCAATGACAGGTTAGGAACACCCGTCTGAGCCAAACCCCTCCGGCCTCCCAGTTTACTCTTTAATATGAAGGAATTACAGTACACTCAGAAACCATACCGGCTGGATTTTGTAAGCGTGGTTGTGTCCTCTTAACATGGCATGGTTTTCATGCTCACACTTCTACAGGACTAACTAAACCCCTTGCTTCACAACCCAGAGGCTAAGAAGCCCAAGTCATATGGACAGGACTCAAGTCCAGGCTGTCTTGACCAAAATTTCCTTCCCAGCTTGCCATACACACAACTTCCCCAGTTTTGGGAGCCGGGCACCTCAATGGCAGCTGGTTTGGTAGGAGGTGGTTAGATTCTTCTTTTCCCGAGAGTCCACAGTATTGCCAAAGATTGTTATGTTGGAGCTTCCTCTGGGCCAAACAGGCTAGTACATTATGTCTGGTTAATCATTTTTCTGTAAGGCATAATCGGAGGGCAAATTCTTCACTTTCTGCCCCAAAGCCCTATCACTATCAGCCCACCACCTTGATTTTAAGACAATTATGAAGAAAAGGAGTCAAGTCCACAAGGTGGCAGGTCAGAACAGTTATACTGGCCAAAGCACTTCGAAGAGCCCAACAAAAGTAGTAAGTAATAGTCCTGGCTAGATTTGAGAACAACTTCTTGTTAGGCTGAGCCAGAAATACAAGATTCCACTGAAAACTGGAACAGTTGACAGAACATAGTTGCACTTAGAGGGCCAAACAAAGCCACTGAATGGAGAAGCCCAAGACTGGTCTGTGATAAACAGAAGGATAACAAGCCTTTCAGCGAGGGATCTTGAGCCCTCCCAGAAGGGATCTGCCAGCATTCTATCCCCTTTTCTGAAGCATCTGTCAAATCAAATGGCTATTTCCTCTCCATGGGAGGTGTAAGCCAACCCAAAAGTATCTCTTTGGACATGACAGAAAGCCAAGAGGAAAGTTTATACATCTAATTCCAGGGTAGAAAGTGCACACACTCAACCCAGCACACTCGTTATATGGGGTCTATGTCCACGGAAGTAACTTTAATCAAACCAGAGGTGCTACCGTGTGTATGTGTAACCCACGTGGCCCTGCGGCTATGTCGGTGTTCCTAGTGAACTGGACTAAAATATAAATGTGGCAGAATGCATTTTTGAGCTCCAGATTTTCTAAACACCTTTAAGAGGCTATTAAAGATGCAGAACAGAATGTTTGTCAGAAACCCAGGCACTAGGAAGGAACGCTGACGGGCTCTTTCTCGGGCTTTTTTATGGGGATACAGAGATGAAATGTTAGAATGTCAGAGCACAGGACAGGTGAAGGGAGGCAGAAGAGGGAAGAGAGTGATCTAGCCACAAGGCCACCACATTCATGTTCAAGGAGAAGTCAGAGCGATGGGGGTGGAGGAACAACCCAAACACAACCAAACAAAATCCAAGTCAGAGGAAAAAAGGGTTTCATACAACACAGTATCAAAAAAAAGTAAAAGGAACACACTAAAATGCACAAACTGGTGGCAAGTAAGTCCATAGCCTATTGTGACAGGTCCTTCCAGCATCGATCAGGTGTCTTCTCCATCTGTTATCTCAAGGTTATTTACAGACGTGGTGACTTCTGAACAAGAGTCTCTCGCAGGAGGGCGGGCAGGTTTCAATCATTGGTTTCTGGATCTGTTTGTGCCATGTAGGCATCCAGCTCGGCATCCAGGTGTCCTTTTGTTTTCGACATGTATGCATCCAACTGGTTGTCCAGCTGCTCCTTGGTCAGCACAGGGCGAGTGAGGGCACCTCTCCCTCGTCCACGGCCTCGGCCTCGGCCTCCAAAGCCCCCTCTTCCCCGACCTATCATACCCCGACCTGGCCCAAGGGGGAAAAAAAGAAAACAGTTACAAGTAGGTTTTAATGGGTGCTATGGCAAATGCCCCTTAGAGCAGCGGGGCCTAGCTGAGAAAGGCTGAAAGGGCAGGGCAAAGAGGAGAAATCTGGAAAAACAGGAAACACATTGGGTAGAAAGCAACACATGGAAAGCACACATAATGAATCCCTGTTTACATGCTCATCTCTAAATGCTATTTAAAGACTTTTTATTCTATCGACAAAGGTAAAATAACTGACAAAAGAATCTTAATCTCTCCTAAAACAAAGAAATTATCTAAAGTTGAAACCCACTAGAAGTTTATTAGTTAAAATACATTGTAGATAATCCTATTTAGTAAGACAGGGAGGAAGTAACAAGGGCACATAAAAATGGAGGTGTAAGGCTAGACAATTTTTAAGGTCAGCCTTATTGGAGAGCTTTCTGGAAAATTAGCTAATCTTTCCTCAAACTTATTAAAATTAATGAGCTGACCCCACATCAGGAGACTGAGGAGTTATTCTGACATAGGAACAATGTGAGAAGATGGGGAGAAATATTTAGAGTAGTCCCAGCCACTTCTATCTCATATTCTAGTTGCCTTCTAATGATTATGGTTATCTGAGAGGTGGTTTCAATCCACTTCACAAAATATATGCAGCTTTCTGAAAAGCTACTTTAGACTCCCCCACCCCTGTGATCTCGCTCTCAGAAACCAGGTCTAGATAATTTGGAAACATGCTATTTCATCCTGAAACCCAGGATGGCTTGTACTTTACTCAGTGAGCCAAACATATAATGGGAGAGAAGAAAGCAAGGCCTTGGCTATCAAATTTCCTTTCCTAACAGTTATTATCCTGTGGCAACTCAAGGTCATAAATTATGGAAGACCCACCACACACTATAAAAAGGACCAAAGCAGATGTACGCAGGGGCTACAGGAATAGATTTGCTCCCACCCTAGGAAGGTGTTGTTGAGAGTTTTCCACTAAGCTCTAAATTAGAAAACTCCCATGAGGTTTGGATTAACAGCAGCAACACCATTAAATGCTTTCCCAAGCTGGGTCATGAGGTCACAAGACAAGTATCACTAAGAAGTCTCATAGGTAAGATTATCAACAAGAGTCAGTTAACTGACATGGTACGTTCTTGCTTTCTACCTTAATCAAAAAAAAAGTCATCTCTGATTTCCCACAGACACAAACTTTACCTTGAATTTACTTGGCTTCAACATCAATACCCAGCTCCAATCTCACCATCCTTTTTTTAACTCTTTTTTTTTTTTGTACATCTCCCTCTTCTTTATTCTTAGACCCAAAGTGGGTTTTGAGCTATGGGATGGGGTGTGTGGTGGTGGGGCAAGGACATAGAAAGGTAAAACCTCAAACTGACCTCTTGTCATTTTAACAATACAATTTAAATTTGCAAGAACCTGGAAAAAGACTGCATCTAATCTGGCTCTGACATGTACCTGACTGGTTCTTAGACAACCCATGACAGACTTTCGCACTACCAGCATGTGAATTTAGAAAGGAAGCCAGTTTCAAAAAACAAAACGAGACAAACAAATAAGCCTGCCTATGACTTGAAGCTGTGCAGAAAGGTGGCTCTGAGTTTTGAAGGGAGAGAAGTAAAGGGGAGCTATTCTCTGAAGTTGGTAGCTGACTAACCTCTACCACCGATTCCGCCACGACCCATAGCTCCACGCCCTAGGCCCCCTCTCCCAGGACCTCCACGACCTCGAACACCACCTCTTCTTAAGCCCATTCGGGGAGCTACGGCTCGTCCACCTCGGAGCAGGTTTTGACCTTGGAGAGGAGGCATACAATGTATATGCAGGTAAATCCAAGAGAGACAAAGTAGACTCTAACCAAAGGAAGGCGGTGAGGGTTAAATGAGTGTTAATTCAGTTAATTTTTAGGTTGGGGGGGCAAGCTGCACACCAAGTGTGAACAGACCAAGCTGCTCTTTATTCAATCAATTCAAAGTCTGACCACAAACCCATTTTTGGAAGAAGCTGGGAGTTAATTAGTAAGTACATACAATAAATATCTACTGAATAATCAGACAGGTGCCTAGCATTAAGGTAGATTTAAAAATCAATGATATGGTTCCTGCTCTCAATACATTCTCACGAGGGACAAGAACAACATAGGGAACAGTGTAACAGGGCCCAAAATGTAACATGTAGCTAAGTGCTATGGGTCAACTTATCCTCTTTTTTCCAAATAGAACAGTGTGTTTCACTAGTACCGGGAACAGGGATGGTTAGTTAAGATACAGGCCAACAGACCAAAAATTTCTTAGGTCTGACTTATTTCTAGAACTCGAAATGTGCTTTTGATTCAAGCAGCAGCAGGGTGTTTCAAAATGGAATGGAGATGACATGAATTACCTGTTGTTACGCAGGTCAGAGCCCCTCACCATTGCACATTATCAGAAAAGGAATGGTATCGATAAAAGACATGCAGCACTATTAAAAATACGTGATTTCAAAAGTTATTAATTATATTAATACAAATTCAGGCTTAAAGATGTTAAACAAATGTGTCCATAAGCAGCCCAAGAGAAAGGGGAAGGGGTAGGGCCCGACAGTGTTCAAGTACACAGCACTGACCTCGGAGCGACATCCCGCCCCTAAGCAGGGTTCTGGTGGCACGTCCCCCTCGTAGTCCTCCTCTGGGCAAGCCTCTCTGGATTATGGGCAGGCCTCGTCCTCCGATTGCTCCCCTGGCCAGGGTCCCTATGGGTCGGCCTAACCGTGCCTGGATGTTACTCTTACCCAGGCGCTGCTTTAAGCTCTTCTGGAAGAAAAGGTGTTGGGGGATTGAGATCAAAAAAGCATTCTAGTGGGATTCGGCAACTCAAAGTGCAGAGAAAAAAGAAGCAGTGAGATGGCTGTGTGCAGGGAGATAAACTTGCCATAGGTGTCATATAAAGAACCTAATCCAGAAACTAGCCTTTGCCTCAGAACAATGGTAGAAAAGCAGAATTCTGATCCAGACCTTTATGAAAGCTGGAGGATGGTCCCATGAAATTGGCATCAACACAAATTACCTCACTAGTTTGGCCACAGAAGCCATACGCCAACCACTACATGGAACTTAAGTTTAGGAAGAGCTCTGTATTTCGAATCTGGATTCTGTTTCTGAACCACAGGTTGACAATGATATGACTGGATTTATACTTGCCCAAGGACTACCACTGTCTTCAAAGGCTTACGCAAACACCAAATGAAGTTCACCACACTCTGGGAAAAATTTAAATTACAAGTTCATCTGAATTCTTGTCACTTAAAAACAAGATTTGATTTTTCAGTCAAAGAGGCCAGTGTGTTCCATTTTTCCTCTGAGTATCTATCTCCAGACGATCCACTTTTTACCTTAAGATGTAAATAAACACAAAAAAGTCAAACCTTTCCTTACATTTCTTAAATAGCCATTAATTCCATGTCTACCCTTGCAAACAGCTCCATTACGCCGATACGATAACCTTTAATTCCAAATAAACATATAACTCAACTGTCTCTCCAGGGAACTAGCCAAACTTGCATTGGAATTAAGACAGGTGAGCTATAATCACAAAACTCAGGGCCGTATTTGAGGACAAGGACATACCGCACATGGAGATTTTCAACAATCTGTCCCTCAAAGAGGAACTATTAAGACAACATCTCAGCAAGTTAAAAATCCTTCAAAGGAAAAGGTAACTGTGTAGCCTTGAATACAACCAAGGCCCCAGCAAACCTGTTTTCCCATGAAACATTAGCCAATAAGAATGAAAATAAATTCTGTACGTCCTCCTGCTTCACCCATAAATAAGTACCAACGATTTTTTATTTTGCAACCAAATGCTGTGAGTTATTAGCTTTCTAGCACAAGATAATAGGCTAATCAAAGGTGCAGTTTCTGAACATTATGCACTTAGGCATAATTGACCTCAAGAGTCTGTCGCGTCACCCTGACAGCACGCAATTAGAAGTCAGGACTTCATTCATTCCCCAAATCCCTTATGTTCAGTGATCCTGAGTATATTTCCCCTAAAATCTGTGCTTTAGTGTCGGATGTGCAGTGCTTAGAAGTCCTCCCTTCTTAATCCTTAGCTACCAGCAATACTGCTCTCTACCACAGGAAGCTTAAGGATGTCAACTCTACCACCTAGTTTTCACTCTAGAGCTGTGCTGTATGCTAAGGTAGCCACTAGCCACATGTGGCGATTTCGGTTACAAATAAATAAAATTTCAAAAGTTCCTCAATCACACTAGCCACACTTTTGAGTGCTCAATAGTCACACAAAGCTAGAGGCTACCATACTGGAGAGCAGATAAAGAATATTCCCATCACTGTGTAGAGTTCTATTGGACAGCTCTGCCCCAGAGGCTGCTTTCTGCACAGCCTACATTCAAAGCTTCTTGGGGCACCCAGGTGGCTCAATCAGTTGAGCGCCCAACTCTGAATTTCAGCTCAGCTCACGATCTCGCACAGGCTGTGACCTCGAGCCCCACATCCGGCTCCGCACTGAGCCCACTTAAGAGTCTCCTTCTGCTGCCTTTCTCCCCTGCTCACGCATACTCTCTTAACACACACACACACACACAAAAAAAAGAAAAAAAAAAGCTTCTTCTTGAAAGGTCTTTTGGAATGATCTGTCAGAAGCTTATCTTCAGCAATTTATAATACCTACTCTTGGAAAATGGTGGGGTCTTTTTATGGCTTTCCTAAGTCAGGGACAAAATATGGGAACTCCAAGGCTTAAGGTAGCTGAAGCAGGCGGCCTTGTTTATTTTTGGTCAGTGAGCCCAACAGTTCAGGGTGGGGGTGGGCGGGGGTTATATTTAACTACTGAACTTATGCACAGCCATGCAGCGCTACCGGCTAGAGTCCTTACAGTTGCATGGCATCGCCCTCCAGACGCCCAGCCACAGCTTGGACATATCCTTCCACAGCCACTGTCCGGACTCGCATATAAAGTCTATGAATAATAAAGAGCAGGTTTTATTTCAGGTCTGAACAGAATTATCTCTTACTGGAAATGTGAAAGAGAATCCACTAATTCCTTAATTACTCATTGCTCTCCCTCTATTTTACTGACAAAACTTTAGGTGCTGTGGAAATGAAGGCCACCCTATTCCTTCTATATTTTAGCATTGAAAATCTTTGACTAAAGCTGTTCAGACTTCCTGTGCTAGAAGAAAAATAAAGTTATTTCCATAATTTGTAGCTCATTTACAGAGAATAAAGGATTTTCTGAGATCATCTAAAACAAACCAAAATTCCTTTTTTATTTTTTGGCTTCAAACAAAAGATGTTTATTCTCTCACAGTTCTGGAAGCCAGAAAACCCAAAATTTCTTTGTGACAAAATCCAGCAAATCTACTTTAAGGCCAAAAGATCAGAAAAAAAGAGATTAATACTCATTGATAACATAGAAGCAGGCCACACTGATGGCAAACTACCTAAAAGAGAAAGATAACAAGAAGTTACTTATTGGTACCTGCTAAAATGGGAATTCTCTGAACTTCTCTCTCCTCCAGAGAAGTTTCTGCTTTTGCCCTGAGCCACCTTGCAATCATCCATCACGTCCTGACAGCCTCAGCGGACTGCCTGACAGAGATCACCAGCTGCTTCTGGAGAATTAGGACCCATCCTCTCACCTGCTTAAGTTTTAATGCTGCCTGGACAGAGGGTCTATTCTCCATCTGCTGGGCCAGTCTTCTGTTTCTGGCACTGGCTAGCTGCTGTTGTTGCTGCATCGAAGCCCGAATATTCACTGGCATCGGCTGTTTGTTCTTCAGCATATTAGTAAAGCTTCAAGGTCGAACAAAATGGATGTTTAAATAAAAGCTTTATTACAAAACATTTACTGGCATTTTCATGGCTTGCTAGACCAGGAGCTCCAGATCCCACGAACTTTAAGTAAAGTGGTACACTTAGATCAAGGCTGATGTGGGTTAAAGACTCCTCTGCTTCCACAAACTTGCAAGAATCAGAAACTCAGAAATGCAGCTAAGTGCGGCACATTCAATCAAAAGTGATAACAAGCGCTCAGGTAACGCTTTCAGAGAGGTGGAAGATAAGAAAAACACGCAATAAGCAGATATGATGACAACAAAAGACAGAAAATGTGGTTTCAGAGACAAACAAAGAAAGCCAAAATCTCGGGGGAACTTGAGGGTGCACTGTCAGGGCAAATGTAAGCAAGGACCCGAGCCCCTCACGGACCACAGGGACAGCGCATCCATATAAACCATAGGATGTATCATATCTTCTCATGTACTTTTTCACTTAGTAACGTGAACATGGAGACTCACTGTATCACACCCTAAGATACAAGCAGCAGCACATATGCTTCGGAAAAGGCAAAGATAAACATTAGGTAAATCTTTCAGTGGTCTAACATCAACTTAAAATCACTGGTTGACTCCAGCTCAGATCATGATCTCAGGGTGGGTGGGTTCGAGCCCTGCGGCGTCGGGCTCTGTGCTGACATGACAGCTCAGAGCTTTCAGATTCTAGGTCTCTCTCTGCCCCTCCCCGCTTGCGCTCTGTCCCTCTCCCTTTCAAAAATAAACAAACTTAAAAAAAAATTAAAAAATAAGTAAACTCATTGGTCAAAGGCAGTCAATAAAGACCTCGCAGAGATAGAAACTGCTTTAAGTACCTTAACTTGTCTTAGGCTCAAATGATTACTTTTCCTGAATCCGAGTGATAACTTCTGAGAAAATCGAGATTGATTTCGTCATTGAACAGCCTGTGAGGACACTCTATCATTCCTGTCAAAGTAAGTTTAAAGGAACGAAAAGAAGAACACTTAACTGTAAAGAGTCTAACACAAAAACAAACTAAAAGCAGTATCGAAAGAGAGAAATGGAGCAAAGCAAGTGCCTCTTACAAGGCCCAAGAATGGCATTCGAGGGCCTTCGGACATTCCGCAGCTTGCTACCTGCCTCTTACAGACCAGACGCAACACTGCCGGCCTCGGACTGGGCAGCAAGCCTGGTGCAGCCGGGGTACCATGCTACCGAGCTGCGCCACCCCTGTATCCATGTAAAAAACTGTGAGAAGAGGGAGGGTGTGAGGAGTCTTTTTAAAATACATCCCACCAGACAGAGATTCCAGACAGCTTAACATAAAAATCTACCGGTAAGGGGTTTTGGAAGAACCGCCCAATTTGTCTTGTGTACCACGTAAGGTGCAACTAAACAGAGGTCTGTAGCCTTCTGTTGGTATTTAGTTTAAAACTGGCTTTTGTGCATTGGACCCCAGGGCCAATTTAAGTAATGTTTTCTTATGAACGAGCTGAAGTTGCTGTTGGCTGCCTCACCGCTCATTTAGAGACATCTTGGTGGTGCTTTTTAGCACGACTTTCGGCGCTGACTGTGCAGCCATCTTCAAATCCCGAGAATCTACGAAGGACAATAGGCAGAAGGAGCAAGTCAGAAAAGGGGCCTCACCCGACGGCCAATTAAAAAAAAGGCCTGTGTCCGCGACCGTGGACGCGCCCACCCAAACACATTCTGGGCGCTTAACTCTACACCCCGGTTACCGCCAACAGGTAAACTGCGAGGCCCCAGGACAGAAACTATCTTCCCAAACCCCCAAGATGGCAGGCGCGCACCAAGCTGGCCTAGCTGAGGGGGGGCTACGTGAATCCAGGGGCTGCGGGGAGCTGCTGACCCTCCCCATCTAGCCCCCGACCTCCGGCGGCCAGGCCCGGGGCCAGCGGCCGGGAGGGATAAGGGCCAGCTAGGTGCCTCTCACGGGCAGCCGGCGCTGATAACCATGACGCAGGGACACGACGCAGGCAAACCCGTTTGGAAACTGGCTTTCGACTCCCCACTCAGGCAGGAGCCCCCGCAAGAGCCGGGCGGGGGCGGCGGCGAAGGTGTCCCGAACGGCATCCGCCCGCGGCCGCCTGGACGCTCCAACGCCCCCTCGCAGCCCAGTCAGGCCCCGCCCCCCGGCCTCCCGGGCCGCCCCGCCGCGGAAACGCACCGAAGGAAACGGACGCCAGTGCGCCTCCCGGGGCTGCCACCACGGCTGCGGCGCGCGGGCCGGAGCCCGGCCGAACCTGAGCTGACTTGGTGGGCGGTTGGTTAGAAGTGTAAGCGGTAGGTCGCTAGGCTAGCTCGTTGTAGCCGGGCGGCTGTCTGGCCGGCCGGTCCGCCTGCTCGCCGGCCTGCCCTTTCCTGCCTTGCGTCTGTGCCACCACAGCCGCCGCCGCCGCCGCCGCCGCCGCCTCCCGCTCGGTGCCCAAAACAAAATGGCCGCCACGCCCAGCGCCGAGTGGGACCGGCTAAAATGGCGTCGACGCAATTACGTCGGACGCCGGATCCGCGTACAGCCAAGGGGCGAGAGGATTTGCGCTACGCCTGCGCGGGGATTGGGGCGGAGCCCTAGAGAGAAGGCGGGTTCTTAGCCAAGGCGGTGTCCGAGGTGCTCTCTGCTCCGCCCACGGAGGGGTGTGGGCAGCGGCTGCTGTCCGGGCTCGGCGGCGCGGCTGTGATCTGGCCGGCTGGGGGCGGTTCAGCCTCGCGGTCGAAGGTGGTCGTGCTTCCTCGCGGCGCCCCAACTCTGGCCGAGGCACAGACCCTGTAAAACTGTTTAGCGGGATTTGCACCATCTCCCGCCCTGTTGGGGGGGAGGGGCTGCCGCGAGCCGGGAGAGCGGGGGCCACCGGTGCCTGGTGCACTTGTCTCTTCCCGAACGTCGTTAGTCCTCACGGGGGTGTGTGCGTCCTGCTCCCCTTCCCGTGCCCTCTCCACCGGCCAGTCATCTGCATTTTGATGCTGACCTACCTGCACAGGATTTTTCTTATGCCCACGGAGGCAATAAAAATACTCAGATGTTTGGGGCGCCTGGGTAACTCAGTCGGTTGAGTTGCCCACTCTTGATATCAGCTCAGGTCATGATCCCAGGGTTGTGGGATCCAGCCGGCTTCCGGCTCTGGCTGAGCGTGGAGCCTGCTTGGGATTTTCTCTCTCTTTCTGCCCCTCTCCCCCGCTCTCCCGCGCTTTCTCTCTCTAAATAAAAATAAAAGTAAATCCTCAGATGTTTGAAGAATGAGTGAATGAACACATCTTCAACCCTTCTCCCTATACGTGCCTCAGCATGCTTTCCTTCTCACTCCTAGCGTTTACGTGCACGTGTTTAATGGTCTGGCATCCTTACTGGACTTCACCTATGAGAGGGTAAGGGTCTGTTTGTTCTGTTCACTACTAGTCCCCGGTTCCTACACAATGTCTAGCACATGGTAGGTCCGCAGTAGATATTCTTTACAGATTGAAGGGAAATTCTTCTGTTTTCTGGCTGAGAAGCAGAAGTCTCCTACATCTGCAACCGGAATCCTCAATGCCTGCTTTCCTAGGCTTTGAGTATTCCTCAGCTAGGAAGATGCAGTGTTTCCTTGACCTCTCTCTGAATAAGATCCCTTCCCAAATAAGGCGAATTGGGAGTGAGGTACTTTGACTTTCCCACTCACTTCCAGACTGCAAAGGAGACACACAGCAGCGGGTGAGAGAAGAGGCTTTAATGAAAGATGAGTTGCAGGTCAGGCCCGCTACTCTTGCGCCCTCGGTGGAGGGTGGACAAGGGGAGGAGAGTAGGGAGGGAAAAGTGGGGTCAGGGGGAAGCAGGGTGAAGGGGTAGGTGTGGCAGGGTGAAGGGGCAGGGCGCTGCCGGCCGGGGCTGTCTGCTCAACTGTTCTCCCAGAAAAAGTTGTTACAGGCCACTGTGAGGGCAGCCACCAGCACCACATACTCCTGGAAGTCCACCTCCCCATCTCCGTTCTCGTCTAGCTCTTTCATCACCTTGTCCACAGCATCTGCATCCTTCTGGGCCTGTGGAGGGGGGAGATGGAGAGGTGGACACGTGGGGAGGTGAACAGTACTGAATCGAGGGCAGGAGTGGGGGTTGACTGGGAAGGAAGAGGCAGAGATGGATGAGAGGGAGAAGTGCGTCTAATTATGGGATCTTCTGAGTCACTCTTCCAAACTAACACTTGTGGCCTCCTGTTTCCTACAGAATAAGCCCCTTAATGAGCAGAGTAATAACAACAACAGCAATTACTGTAGGTCGGGTGCCTGGGATGCAACGAGCTTTACAGGCATTGTCTAACTTAATTCTAACACAAATAGCGTGACACAAATTAACAGTTGGTAGTTAAAGAATGTTCCCAAGTCACACAGGTGGAAGCTGCCAGAGTCAGAATTGGAACCCAGGCCTGATCAAACCTCAAAGCTGGTGCACTTTCTACCGGCTTCTTTAGCATATAAGCCCGTCAGCACTTGCAGCCTACTCCTCTGCGTCTTTCGCTCTGGTCAAAACTACCGAGCGTGCCCCATCTTCTTCTTTCTTCCATGCTTTCGTTCATGCAGATACCTCCTAAAATGTCTACGTTTGCCCTAATAATACGCCAATGAAAATCCGTGGCTCAGGTACCACCTCTCTGGAGGAGCCTACTTCAGTCAAGTTAGTATTTCCCATAACCCTTTCTGGATTGTGTTAAAGCTCTGAGTACTTCCTGAGTGCTTGGCTCAAGACTTCATGGGGAAGGGGACCTCACTGCCTCCTGTCAGCAGGCCGGGGCCTCTTTCGGTCCTCCGACTCTGCTCTCTCCTGCACATGTCACTTCTGGTGTCCATGGTTTACTTTCAGGTGTCAGTCTTTCCCTTCTAGACTGTGAGACTTCTTACCGATGCATCCGCACAGTCCTAGCACTTAACAGGTGATTAATAAATTAGGGTATTTTTGTCTTGAGCCAGGAGGGGTAGGGAAGCATGGGAAAACCCAGGAGAGAAGTCTGGGAGAGGGAGAAGATGATTGAGCTGCGCTGGGAAGATGGAAGGGAGGTGTCCCTCCACCCCTCGCCCATTCCACCCTGCACCCGACTCTGCTCACGTCCAGGAAGCCGGAGAGCTCCGTCTGTAGCAGCTCTTTTAGCTCCTTCTTGCTCAGCTTGTACTTGTCCCCCTCCTTGCCCGAGTGGGCATGGAACACGCTGATGAGAGTCTCCATCGCGGTCTCCAGCTCCGATCCCATGGTGCGGCTCGCCTATCCGCCCCCGCCACGGAAGGAAGTTAGGGACCGTGCTTCAGGCTCTCTGCAGTCGGGGCGAGGGGAGCCCTCAGCCTGGCCTGGGTCCCACAGCTGAACTACTCATGAGATCAGAGCCGTGCCCCACTTCATCTTTCACTGAGGTTTCGTGTGGGAACCTAACAGGCCTAAATCCAGACTCGCCCTCTGTGTCCCTCAGTCCGTATCCCGGCCGGAGGTAGTCAGTATTTGGGGCGCGAAGGCAGAGGAGCCTCCAGAGGCCTGCGGTGGACTCCGTAGTGGCTCCTGGCTGCCTGGGCCGACACTGAGCGGGGCGGGGTGGGGCAGGCGGGCGGGCATGGTCACAGGACCCTGCCAAGCGGGCTCTATTTTTACCCTGCTGAGCCTGCCTCGCACAGCCAGGCTCTGCCATTGAGGGTGGCGGGCTCTGCTCCCCACTATGGCCTTGACTCGGCCGCCCACCCCTAGCAGGGAGTTAGTCTGCTGTCCCCAGTCAGCCTGCCGGAGAGAGTGGCAGCGGAGCGGCTGGCCCAAAGCTTCATGGGGAAGGGGGCTCTAACTGCCTCCGAGTCTCCTGTCAGCAGACCGGGGCCTCTTTCGGTCCTCCGACTCTTCTCTCTCCCGCACTCGTCACCTCGGCTTCCCTGGGCTGCATCTGCGTGACCTCTAGTTCCGTTTCTCTTCCTTCCCGCAGAACCAGGCATCCCGTTGGGTGATGGTGGGAAGGGAGAAAGGAATGTGGAAGCCTTTCCCCAGAGCCAGAGCTCCCGAGAGGGGGGCGGGGACCTCTGGGGCCTCGTCCCTGCTACCGCCTACGCCTGCCCCTAGGCCCAGCCTGGATGAGGTGAGGACAGTGGCAGCTGGGAGAACGGGGCTGGCATGTGTGGGGGAGGTAAACCGCTGAGTGCGTCCTCGGAATCCGAGGAGCTGGAGAGAGGAAGAGAAAAATGGAGGGGTTTGTTGAGGAGACCGGGACAACCCAAGGGGCCTCTTTCTTTTGGCCTTAGGATGGTCAACCCCTCCACAGCCTCAGGGGCAGCTCAGGTGTCCCAGCTCAGGTGTCCTTGTCCTTCCTCAGGCCCAAGGGGCTGAACAATGGACCCTGATCAAATGACATTCCAGCTTTACAATGGGGACCTTGTGAGTGTCACCTGAACTCGGCATGAGAAGCAGTTGTCACAGAGACATGGGGGAGACGGAACCCAAGCCGAGGCTGATGGAGGGGATAAGGGCGCGTGTGGGGGGGGGGGCTGTTGGTCGCTCAGTTATTGGCCCACCCAGGAGGGGCCTTAGAGATTGCCCGAGCCCTTGAGGAGCCTGGGGTGCTACGTAGGGGCCATTAGGAGGGGACTTTGGCAGGGAGCAAGCAGACAGGAAAACAAAGGGAAAGATTTGAAGGAAACAAGAGTCTGGAAGTCCAGGCCAAGAAAGGAGGAGGAGGAAGAGGAGGTCGTGTGAGAGGAGAGTTGGGAATGGGGACAGTCCCCTAACGCCCTCTCCTCCTGATACCTCAGGGCCCATGCTCTCCTACCCCCACGCTTCTCTGGGACCTGAGCTCTTGGCAAAGCTGGGTGGCGGCGGGGGTGGCGGCAGAAACAGAGGTCCCATTTGCTTTCTGAGCCTCCCAAAAGCAAAGTGGGAGCTGGGTCCCCTCCCCAAGACCTGGGAAATCCAGGGAACGTTGGGAGAGCACTCTGAGGGCGCTGTGGTAGGAGGGCTGGATCCGGAAGCTTCCTTGTTCCCTGAGGAACACCGCAGACCTCCCTCTGAACTTGACCGCTTCCCTGTACTACTGTCTGCACCCTGTCTCCCCCACATCCCATGCCGCTGTCACCCGGACTCCTCAGGGCGTCCCAGTGCTGTTGTCCCTAGAGTTCTGCTGAAGTCCCCTTCCCCCCAGCTGGCCACAGCAGGGACCTCCGACAGATGGAGCAGAGTACTCACTGTCAGCCTGGACCTGCGGCGGGAGCAGGTTCTGGACAGACGGACCAGTCTGCAAATGTGGCTACCAGAGCTGTGTTGGGAGACCTGTCTTCAGTCCTCCCCCCCCCAGGCCCCCCTCCCGGCCAGCTCCACCCCTTCACAGACTGTAGACACCCAGCAGGGCCGAGGGGCCAGGAGTGGACAGAGGCGCCCTCTGTCTCCTGGGCTGGGACAGGCTGCCCCCTGTCCTCTTCTCCAGCCTCGGGTGCCTCCCCCGCCCGCTGGGCCCCAGGGAGGTGGGCAAGGTCCCGGGAGGGGCAGGAGAGGCCTGTCACCCCTCCGTGCAGCATGGGCACGCAAAGGGAGGACCCCGCTGAGGGGGTGTCAGCGAGGGGACCTCTTGGGGAATCGTTTAATCCTGGGAGTCTCCCTGAGTGGTCTTAGTCCGACTCCCCGCAGAGAGAGTTCAGTCCAGGGCCTCCTCTACGGAGGTCTCAGCCGGACCCCCCCCCCAGGCTCCCCATCCGTGGGAGCCTCTTGGGGGTCTGGGGCTGCAGGGTCCTTTCCAGGATCCCCGCCAGAGGGGCTCCTGGCGGCGTCCCGGCTGCAGGGTGGCCGGGGAGGGGGAGGGCGGTGGGCCGGCAGGGCTCCCCGGGGGCGCGCGGGGGCCGGGTGGGCGGGGGGACCCCGGCACCCGCCCGCGTGCGGGGGGAGGGGGCGGCGGGAGGCGGGCCTGGGCGGTCTCCTCCCCCTCGGGATCCGGGCAGAAGCCGGACACCTCCGGGCGGGGCTGGGGCTCCGCCGCCTCCGGCCCTGCGGCTCCCGTGCGCCCCCCGCCCCGCGCCCCGCGCCCCGCCGCGGTGAGCCCCGGGGTCCCGCCCTGGGGGCCGGGCGCCTCCCCGAGCCAGCTCGGACCCGGGTGCGGGAGGGCTTGGGGCGCCCGGCCGCCGTCCGCGCTGGGGGCCGCGGCGGGCTCGGCCCCGCCCCTGCGCCCCCGCCCCGCCCCGCCCCTGCGCCCCCGCGCCCCCGCGCCCCTGCCCCCGCCCGGCGGGGTCTCCGCGGCCCGACCGCAGGCCGCCCGCCGCCCGCCGCGCGCCTGACCCCGGCTTCCTGCCCGGGCCGCGTGGGCGGGCGGGTCCCTCCGCAAACGAGCTTTGGCGACAGACGGCCTCGTGACCCCTGGGGGCCGGCGCACAGGGCCCTGGGGACCGAAGTGCCTCCTCGCAGACGCAGGGGTCTCCGGACCGAGAGGCCGCCGCGGAGGGGTCTCTGCGACCCAGACCCGGGGAAAGGACCACCCGGCTCAGACCGGGAGCGGGCGGGGTTGCGGGACGCACACACCCCTTCCTCCACCTACCCCGAGCGGTTTCCTGGCCCCCCGCCCCGGCCCGTCCCTCCCCCTCCGCCCCGCCCGGCAGTCCCGGCGGGCCTGCCCCGACTCTCGCCTCTTCTGCTTCCCGGTCCTACAGGGTCCTGATGGCGGCCGAGCCGCTGACCGAGCTGGAGGCGGCCATCGAGACCGTGGTCACCACCTTCTTCACCTTTGCAGGGCAGGAGGGCCGCAAGGGCAGCCTCAGCTTCAGTGAGTTTAAGGAACTGGTCACTCAGCAGTTGCCCCACTTGCTCAAGGTAGGCGGGGGTCTCTGGGCCTGAGACCTGAGGAGACAGTGGCTGTCCGAGGCTGTGTGTGTGAGGCGAGGTGACAGTTCTGGACACGATGGTGTGACCCCAGGTGTTTGGGGGATAAGGGTGTGGGTGACTACACGTGTAGAGGATTCTGGGGTGTGTGTGTGTGTGTGTGTGTGTGTGTGTGTGTGTGTGTGTGTGTGTGTGTGTGTAACTAGGTAACACTGTGTCAGTGTGAGTGCAAGTGTGTTACTGGGCTTTGTGTTCCCATCAGACAGTGCTGTGGGGCTCTCGTGTCTGCTCTGTGCCTCTCTGGTCTCATTTCCCCAACACAGGGGTGGACCCAGTGGTGGCTTCCAGGGGACTTACAGATTATCAGAGCTGGAAGGAGGCCAAGACAAAACAGTCCAAACTCCTCACTTCACTTATGTGGAAACTGAGGCTCAGCTGTAGAAAGGGGTTCGTCAACAATAAAAACGTAGTCAAATCCATGCAGAGACAGAATGTCCAAGCAGGAGAGACCTGTCAGTGATCCCTGGTCGCTTCTCACCCCCTCTGGGAACCCCCTCCATGGTGTGCCTGGTAAGGTCATTCCTTCTCTCCTCCTCATTGGCCGGAGTCGGAATTTAAATTTCATCCGCTCTGAGTTGGCTACTCATCCCAATCTGTTAACAGTTTCTGTTTCATCCTGTCTGAGAATTCGCAGGCACGTAACGGTGTGTGTCTATGGATTAAAAAAACCTAAAAGCACAAGCAAGTCTTGGAAACCCAGCCCATCTTCTGCAAAACCCCCGCGTTCGTAGACTTCTCGGCCCCTTCCCTTTCCTCCCGGGAAACTCGGGAAACTCGAGGCCGCGCTGGAGGTGCAGAGCCGTGTCGGATCGGGGCCGGTTTGTCCTCCGACCCCGACTCCCCCTGGGCCTGCAAAGGCAGCAAGTGACCTCTTGGCTTTTCGTGGCTGCCTCCAGATCTCGGTTGCTGCTTCTTCCTAAGACGCGCGGGCGGGCGGCCCCTCGGAGGCGCCTGCTCCACCCGCCTCGCTGCTTCCCGCAGCCTTAGAACCCTTCTCCGGCCGGGCTGCTTTCCTTCCCATCCCTGCTTTCGCCGTGGCCCTCAGCCTGCACACGGACGATTCGTCCGACACCTGGACCTTTCGGCGACTTCGAGCCCTTGCTTCCAGAGACCGTCTGCCTCTGAGCAGCCCACTCCTCTGTTGGTCTCCAGTGTGGTTACCGGAACGACGCCCCGCCTCCGAAATCTCAGTGTGCGACTCCGTCCTCGGAGCGCCACAGCCGTCCCCTCTGCTCCTCCACCCCGGCGTTTCCCGGCCTCCGCCCGGACCTGCAGCCTCCGGACCGTGTCCCTCGTGTCCCTCAGCTGGGCTGTAAGGCTCAGCACGGACATCGGTCCCTCAGTCACATCCCGCCCTTGGTTCTGCTCCTCTCTGTCCTGGTCGTTTGGCAGAATCCCAACCCAGGCTAAGTCCAGTATTTCCTCTCCATTACCTCGATGGTCAAACCTACCATTCTTTCTCAGATCCAAAATAAAGCGAAAATTTCCACTCTTGGAGCTAAAAGAAATCAGTCAATCCCCCGGTCTATCTACCACTCTGTGTCCGCACCTGTGTAGCTGGATCTGGCCGGAGAAGAAGGTGCTGCCATGTACTTGTCAGACCTTATCATTTTTATTAATATTATTTAAAAATTTTTTAAAATTTTAATGTTTATTTTTTCTTTAAAATTTTTTAAACGTTTTTGTTTTATTTTTGAGAGACATAGAGACAGAGTGTGAGCAAGGGAAGGGCAGAGAGAGAGGGAGACAGAGAATCTGAAGCAGGCTCCAGGCTCTGAGCCTTCAGCACAGAGCCCGACGTGGGGCTCGAACTCACAGATCATGAGATCATGACCTGAGCCGAAGTCGGACGCTCAACCGACTGAGCCACCCAGGCGCCCCTAATGTTTATTTTTGAGAGAGAGAGAGAGACCGAGAGACAGAGCACAAGAGGGGGGAGGGGCAGAGAGAGAGAGGGAGACACAGAATCGGAAGCAGGCTCCAGGCTCCGAGCTGTCAGCACAGACGGCTGGAACCGTGGGGCTCAAACTCAAAATCTGCGAGATCACGACCTGAGCCGAAGTTGGATGCTCAACCGACTGAGCCACCCAGGCGCCCCTTTTGATATTATTTTTTTAATTGCAGTATAGTTGATACACAATGTTGACTT
Organism: Paradoxurus hermaphroditus; assembly: GCA_004024585.1. NCBI lineage: Eukaryota > Metazoa > Chordata > Mammalia > Carnivora > Viverridae > Paradoxurus > Paradoxurus hermaphroditus. Next base: position 21,614 of record PITB01007927.1, on the reverse strand, counting down.
GTCTCTCTTTAAAACTCTGACCACGACCTCCGAGGGGACCCTTGGCCCGGCCTGCCAGTTCTGCTACATTTCCCCAGTTGGCGCCTTTTCCAGCTCTGTCAGATGGTAATTTCACAACTTTTCCTCCCTGCTCAAACTCCAGTGCCTCTTTCCTCATTCTCCCTCTCACTGAGAAGCGTTCTCAGAGAAACTAACAGCATTCAGGAAACTTCTATATACTGTCTCCCAAGTCTACCAGAGGTCGGCATGTACCCTGCCTGCCTTCCTGCTCCCGAAGCACCTGTCTCTGCCCCTGAGGCCAGCCCCTCCTCTGCTGCCCGCTCCATTCCTTCTCACCACCCGAAATCTCTACTTTTCAGTTCCTCCTCTTCTCTCTCACATCATCAGTTCTCCCTCTCCACTAGCTCGTTCCGATCAGCTTTCCAATATGTTGTAACATCTCCCTAAAAAAAGAAGAAAACCCCTTTCTTGACTTTACAACCCCCTCCAGCCATGCCTTCTCTCTCTGCAAAACTCAAAATACCTGTCGGCTCTCCTGGCCCCGCGTGCTCCACCCTCAGGGTGCTCCACCCTCAGGGACGTGCCCGGCGTGTCCTTCGCTGAGCCCAGGCTTCTGCCCCCACGGCCGATCCGCATGAGGCCTGTCCTTACTTCTGAGGGCAAAGATCACCTCCCTTGTGCTCGATTCCTTTACTGTCTTCCTTCCTCCCAGAATACACCCGTCACAACCTGACTTCCACCGCATACATTTACCAAGAGGGTGCGTCCCGTGAAGGAAAGGAATCTGCTCACTGTTTTATCTCCAGCACTTAGAGCAGTGCCTGGCTTTTAGTAGGTGCTCAGCAAAATAGTGAGTGGGTGAAATCCTCAAAGAGTTTTTAAAAAAGTAAGGATGTTTGTTGAGTGAGTGAATAAATGCGTCTTACCTACCGTTCTACAAACACCTGTACACAGGATAGTTCCCACTTGAGGAAAATGAGGCACTGTATGTAATGGTGTATAGGTTAACGCAAATTTGTGTAGCTAATTTTCCACTGATGGCCATTTCTTGTGTCCATTTTTTCCCTTTTGCAAACATCCTCGCTTATATATCTTTACATGCTTGAGGGAAAATATCTATACGGGGTAAATGTCTGGCAGTAGAATATTAGGTGAAAAGGCATATTTGTTTCTCACTCTATGGACATCGCCGGCGTGCCTCCCGGGGAGGTGATCTGGCTTCACGGCCACCAGTGCGCGCGGACGCCTGTTTCCGCACATCCTTGCCTAAACTGGGTCTTATCAGACTTTTAATTTTTGCTAATCTGTGAAAACGATATCTTGTTCTGATTTACACTTTTTAAATTCTGAGTGAAATGGAATATTAAAAATATTTTTGACGGACACATATCATCCTTTTTCTGTGAACTGCTTGTTTATTTCTTTTATTAAAGAGATTTTATTTTTCTAATTTTATTCATTTATTTTTGAGAGACAGACAGAATGCAAGCAGGGGAGGGGCAGAGAGGAAGGGAGACAAATGACCAAAGTGGGATCTGACCGAGCAGAGCCTGACGCGGGGCTCGAACCTACGAACCATGAGATCATGACCTGCCTGAGCCAAAGTCGGACACGCAAATGACTGAGCCACCCAGGCGCCCCATGAGCCTTAATTTCTTATCTGTGAAGTGGACTCATTGTTATACTTTCCTCATTGCATTAGTCTTGCATTTATTTGGTCAATATTTATTGAGCGGCTACCATGTCCTGTCCCGATGCTGTCCTAGGCTTTGGGTTACGATGGTGAACGAGATGGACAAGGTCCCTTTCATTCTAGCCGACCATGAAGATTAAGTGAGTAAGGGATGTCATGCGTTCAGCATAAGGCTTGGAACAGTCAGCACTATTAAGTGCTTTCAGTGGTTGAAATGTGGTTTTCCTAGGTGTGCAATTATATAATTGCTAATATAACAGGAGGTGAATTTTCCTTTTCTTTCCTAATACTCGTACCTTTTATTTCTTCTCTTGATTAGTTGTATGTTTTTTCCTCTCCCGGTACAATGTCACACGGGGCATCTTCGCCTCCCGTTGGCAGTGCTTATAGTATCTTACAATTCAGCATGAACGCGGCTTTCTAAAAGGTCTTTCTTGGCTTTTCTGTGAATGAGCTTTCGCTTCGCACCTTCTGTAGATTTGGCGAGACTCTCTGCCTTCATCTGCACGTCGATTCAAATACTGAGTACTGGGCTCTGCTTGGGGCACCCCTCTCTAGTTCGACATTGGTCCGTGGTCAACGGCTTATGTTCTGCCTGTGATTGTTCATCTAGCAACAGATCCTTTGGTCACGGGTCCAGTTTACAGTATCCTTTGATTTCACGGGCCTGTCGTGAGAGACTTGGTCAAGGACCCTGTAGAAAACCGGATGCCCCGTGTCTTTGCCGTTGCCCTCATCCACCAGGCTGATAACCAAACTGGGAAGAATGAGCCTACATTCGGGTTACACGAGCGAGTGGCTCGGGGCCGCGAATTTCTCTAGCTTTCCGTGAAGGAAGAAGGGGGCCCGAGAAGGCTCCGAGGATGGTCGGAGCGGGTCCCTGCGTGCGCGGGTCCCCGGAGCGCGTCCCCAGCGCCGCGGCGTGCTGCAGCCCATCTGACCTGTAGGCACGAGTTCCTCGGGTGCGCCTCTTCCCGCTCTGCGTTCAGTGACACTGGGCTGTCACCACCGGCCACGGTGGGAGTATTCACATGCCGACAAACACTACAGGTCAGGTCCCCTACCTCCCTCTGCTGCTGCCCTTGGAGCCTAACCGGTTTGGAGCGGTCGGTAACTGCCGGACACCGCGGCAGCGCTGCCCTGGGGCTGCAGCCTCGTCCTGAAGGCGTGGGGCAGGTCCTCTGTGAAGAGAGTGGACCTTAGCCGTTCTTTCCTCTCTCCCCGTCTCAAGAACTCTCTTTTCTAACCCCACCTTTGCTGTCGATGTCTCTTCAGGATGTGGACTCCTTAGACGAGAAGATGAAGAGCTTGGATGTGAATCAGGACTCCGAGCTCAAGTTCCAGGAGTACTGGAGACTGATAGGGGAGCTGGCCAAGGAGATCCGGAAGGAGAAGGCCCTGGAGGTCCGGAAGAAGTAAAGCCCCTGACCGGCATAGGGCCGGGCTGGCCAGGCGAAACCCACTCCCCCAACATGGCGTCCTGCTTCGGACACGAATGTTTCTTGTTCCCACGCTACCCTGCTTCTTCTCTTGGGAGTACGGGGTGTGAAAGCTCTGCCCGGACTTGAGAGTGGGTCCAAAAATTTTGAGCTCTTTAAAGGACCAAGAATGTTACTCGTCTTTGAATATTATTCTGCAGCACCGAGCACCGGGTCTTGCACCAGGGAGGTGCTCGGTAAATAAACGGCTGATGAGGGGCGCCCGGGCGGCTCGGTCAGTCGAGCGTCTGACTCTTGACTTCGGCTCAGGTCATGATCTTGTGGTTCATGTAGTTGAGCCCCGCATCAGGGTCTTTGCTGACAGTGTGGAGTCTGCTTGGGATTCTTTCTCTCTCCCTCTCTCCCTCCCTCTCTCTCTCTAAAAATAAATAAATAAAATAAATAAATGGTTGATGAATGAGTATATGAAAGGAAGAGAACAGGTATCTGGGGCAGGTGAAGTGACTTGTATTCCACCAGGTGCCTCTCTCCCTCTCTCTCTCTCTCTCTCTCTCTCTCACACTCACACACACTCATACTCCTCCCACCAGGGCCAATTTGGGTAGTGACACTCAAGCCCGCAGTCCCTCCCCATGGCCAACAGGTGAGGAAGGAGCCGGAGAAGGCGGCCTGGCAGAGGGGCCACGCTGGTGCTGTCCTGACTCCCCTTGGGCTCCCCGCAGCCAGGCACAGTTGAGGGCCTGCTATGTGCCAGGCACAGTACTAAACACTTTTCCTGCGGTATCTTAGTTGATTCTCACAGCCCTTTGAGGGAAGGCACTAGTTTTAAGTTCTTATTAAAGATGAGGAAACCGATTGTAGAGGTCACAAAGACAAGAATAGGTGGGCCTGGGTTGAAATTCCAGAGCCTCTGTGACGAGCTGCGGTCCTCTCTGGAAGGGCGGTGTGGGAACACTCGGCCCTCTTCTCCTCCCTCCCTCCACCGCAGGGCTGACGCAGAAGAATGGACACCAGGTTCTGGTGTGAAGACTGTGGGATGGGCGCCCCCCTCTCCCCACCCTTCTTGGCCTGAGGGGCTTGTGGTTCACACTGCCCACCACCAGAGGGGGCAGGGGCAGGGCAGCCCAGCGCCGCTGCCTCCCAGCCGCTGTCACTGCCAGCGCCCGGTGTCCATCTGGGGCAGTCATTCCTCCAGAGGGACATTTAGGCTGCGACGACTCCCCACCACACACCAAGGCAGGCTCCCAGATTGAGGCCTTCCGTCTAAGTGCGCTCAGTCTCTCAGTCTGAGAGGGACGGCCAGGCTGGGACTCTGAGGGGCCATTTGGCCGAGACATTCCAGAGGGGATCTCACAGCGGGCTTCCCCCAAACCAGAGACCCTAGGAGAGACCCTTGACGAGAGACTCCTCAGAGGGACTCCAGGTAGGGGCACTCCTAGAAAAGCCCTCAGATTGAGAGACCCTCAGAGAGGTCCCCAGATCGAGACCTCTCAGTGGGACACAGAATGAGACACTCTTGGGAGGGCCTTTTCATGCAGAGACACTTCTAGATGCACTCGACTGAGGCCAGAAGTACAGGCGGGCCCTGGGAGGAGACACAGGGAGGGGCGTTGGGAGGCGCTCCAGCTTTGGGCCTGGCCTCGTCCTTGCCTTGACCCACACTAACTCCCCCGGCGCTCTCCCTTCCCTCTCCCCGTCAGGTGAGGGGGCCCCTTGTCTTCCCCCACACTGGATTGGGGGGTTGGGTTCGGGAAGGCATGGGTTCTGGGGAGGGAGGGGTAGGCAGTCCAACCAGTTTGGAGAGGTTGCTAACAGCCGGGCAATCCACGTGGGCCCCACACATGCCGGCTCACACAGGCTGTGCGTGCTGGCTGCGGGGAGCCCAAGGGGAGTCAGGACAGCACCAGCGTGGCCCCTCTGCCAGGCCGCCTTCTCCGGCTCCTTCCTCACCTGTTGGCCATGGGGAGAGACTGCGGGCTTGAGTGTCACTACCCAAATTGGCCCTGGTGGGAGGAGTATGAGTGTGTGTGAGTGTGTGTTTATGTGTGTATGTGTGAGAGAAAGAGAGAAAGAGAGAGACATCAAGTACCGAAAGGGCGCTGGGACCTCTCTCTGCTCACATGTCCTGTGCTCCCTCTGGACCTCAAGCCCTGCCTTGACCAGCCTCTGCTTCTCCTTCTTTCCTGGTATTGACTCAAAGCCCCTCCACTTCCCTGCCCTGCAGTTCCTCCAGGACTTTCCTCCCAGGCTCGATCCCACAGGGTTGCCAAGGCCCCCTTCTGCCGTCTCCAGCCTCCCCTTCCCTTTCTTGCCTTGACTCTGCTTGCTGGTCTGGGGCCAGGGGCCACCCAGCCCCAACCCTCCAGGGTTCCCTCCAATGGCCAATGGAGGGTGGGGCCCACACAGCTGGCTCACAGCCCAGGCTGCTGCAATAGCGGGGGTGGCTTAGGGTTGAGGCCCAGCCCCCTGCCTTCCCTCCCTGCCCCCAGGTATAAGAGCTGAGCTCAAGTGAGCTGACTCCTAGCGTCCGGTCCCAGCAGCTGCCAGCAGGTAAGGAGGCACGGGGCTTTTCACCCAAATGGCTGCTCCTGTCCAGAGGACACACTGAGCCTGTTCTACCCTGGCCTGCCAGCAGAAGGGCAGGGGGCCAGGTCCTGGACGCTGATGTGTGTGTGTGGAGCAGAGGTGAATGGTGAGAGGAAGTGGGAAGATCGATCTAAGCTGAGGCCCAAGGGACTCCCTCTGGATGGGGGGGGGGGGGCTGGGGACTGTGATCTTAGCTCCTGGATCCTTCGCAGGGACCAGGCCTTGTGTGGAGTTGGCTCTGACCCCCTGAGCAAGGCACGGAATACTGAGGGTACGGCCCGAGGGGACGGTTGAGAAAGATACTCGGAGCCATCCCCTGCCCTCAGTCTTCCTCCGTCTCTAGGCAGACCATGAGCCGTGGGCTCCTCTGACGCCTGCTGTAGGACGTCGCGGCTCTCACCAGGACGAGCACACGGGTCACCATGGGGCAGTGTCGGTCGGCCAATGCTGAGGTGGGCCCAGTCATGCCTGGCCTTTCTGTTCCCATGCTCCGCCCTCCACCCTGAGGGTGTGCCCCCTCGCCTTGCCTTGGTCTTGCCCTGCACTCTAGACCTTGCTCGGAAGACCCAAACTCCTCTCTCGTACCCACACGGAGGGGTGACACACAAGGAGCCCTCCTGGGAAGACAGTGTCTGCGTCACATGCTGGGACCTGCCCTGTATGGGGGCTGCGGGGTGACAGGGAGGAAGCCTTGCCCAACTTGTGGCTCAGGCAGGGCAGGGGCCAGTGGGGGGAAGGGGGTTGGATGCTGGGCTCTGGAGTGGGTGGGAGTCTCTGTCCCTTCCAGCTGTCTTCTGCCCTATTGGCTTTGGGGCCCTTGGGGGGATAGGGTGTCCCAGGGTGGATGGAGCCTCCCTGACATGCCTGATGTCCCCCACCCTCAGGATGCCCAGGAATTCAGTGACGTGGAGCGGGCCATCGAGACCCTCATCAAGAACTTCCACCAGTACTCTGTGGAGGGCGGCAAGGAGACGCTGACGCCCTCCGAGCTGCGGGACCTGGTCACCCAGCAGCTGCCCCACCTCATGCCGGTACTGAGGGAGGGGGCCCCGCCCTGGGCAGTGCCCTGACTTCCCAGGCAAGGTCTCCAAGGCCCCACCCGTGCTGCCGCAGCCCCTGGCACTAGCAACCGCAGCCCTTCCCGGTTGCAGGTGCCAGGTAGGCACAGGCCTGCCCCCCGCCCCTGGGCAGGGTGGGGCGGGAGGATCCCAAGGTGCTGCCTTGCTGAGCTGTGGCATCTTCCCTCCCCTCAGAGCAACTGTGGCCTGGAAGAGAAAATCGCCAACCTGGGCAGCTGTAGCGACTCTACACTGGAGTTTGGGAGTTTCTGGGAGCTGATTGGAGAAGCAGCCAGGAGTGTGAAGCTGGAGAGCCCTGTCCGGGGGAGCTGAGAACCTGGAGTTCTTGGGGGGATGTTGGGGAAAGGGGACCTCAGAGACGGTGGGCCCAGAAACTCCTCTCCTCCTCCACACTGTCCCCCAGCCTGCACCTGCCTCGCCTCTGCAAGGTTCAGGTCCTTAGTGACCCTTCCCAGGGCTCTCTGTGCACTTCATCCCTGGGGGCTCCCTGGAACTAATGGGCCCAGGAGTCCCCACCAGAGGGAGGCTCAGGGGGCGGGTTGGGTCCAGCGACGGATGTGACGAGATGCTGGAGGGACAAGGACGGGCTAAGGGCCAAGCCATCTGGTTGTGGGGAAGGGCAGAGGGGAGCCGGGCTGCTGGGTAGGACTTGAAGAAGAGGGCGAGGAACAGGGCTGGGTGTCTGGTCCTAAAAAGGTCTCCGAGAGCCGAATCTCTTCCCCAACCCAGACGGCAACTGTCTGTCCAGTGCCACACCTTCCTGCCTGCAGCTCTGCCCCAGCCTCCTCCCAGGACTCTGTCCCTGGGCCAGGGCAGGGGAAGAGAGAGAGCAGGCTGGGGGAGAGGCTGAGGAGCCCATGACTTTGGGAGAGGACCACTGGGTGCTTGGGCATTTGAAGAATGATGGTTGTTTTGTATCACGTGATTAATAAAAAAATGGGAAGAGCGAAAGATGTCGTCTTGACTGGATGCCTCCCCTGCCTCGGGCCACGGTGAGGGGCGGTGGGGTGGATGGCAGAGTCCTTGGTGGCACAGGACATGTGGGGCTGCAGTGGAAGTGAGTGTGGACCCCCTTTCCCGTGGATGTGAGTTGACGGTGGCTACCAGGTCCTCTCGGAAGGACAGGCTCTTCTTTGCTGAGGGGCCGTTCCTCCGCCAGGAGAGGAGGATGCGTGCACTCGCTGGGGCGACGGTCGCCACCCCAGGTGTGCTGGAGCCTGGAGACGAGCAGCCAGGCGGCCGTGGGGCTGAGAAGCGGGCCGCCGGCCTGGGTTCGGGCACGGCCCTGCCATGCCTTACCTCCGGAGCGCTGGGTGTGCTCTCCGGGTATCGGCTTGCTCCGCTGCAAGGGGGGTACTGACATCTCTCGCAGATTTGCTAGGAGGATAATGGACACATCACGGGAAGTACTCGGCACAGCGCTTGGCACAGAGCGAGTGCCCCGAGCCGGAGTGTCCCCGTCCAGGTGGACGGGCCGGTCCCCTCTGCTTTCAGCGGCCGCCTCCACATGTCTCCTTGGGTGTCTCGGGGAAGGGCCGGAGGGGTGTTTCCAGAAGGAGCCTCTGCTGCACATGACAGGTCCGAGGAATGGGCGTCAGCTCCTGGCTGGCTGATCGGGAGACAGAAAAGCAGGGGCCAGGCTCTGCTGCCGCCTCCTGACTGGGGCCCACGGAAGTCAGGCGTTCCTCCCGAGACCCTAGCAGCAAGGGGGGCACTGTGGTCAGCCAGGCTGGCCTGGAACGCTAACTGAACTTGTCTGTTGGGGGCCCTGAAACTGGCTCCCAGTGACCCAGGTGAGAGGCACAGGTGACACCCCTTTCTTTCTCCACTGACTGGGCTCTGCTCGGGCCCTGTGGGGTGAGCAGGGTGGGGTTGTGGGGCTGCCGGCTTCCACCACTCCCTCTGGGGTGGGGGCGGAGGGGTGTTAAAAAAGGTGTGTATCCCTTTAACAAGGGCCCAACCCCAGGGCCAAGTCAGAGGGAGCTCAGCCACTACCTCCCCACCGAGCCAGCTCCGCCAGGCACGCCAGAGTGGGACAGATTCTGGGAGCGAAGCGGGGAGGAGTCCCGGCCCGGCTGAGTGGAGAACTGCTTGGCAGTGCCCGAGCCCGAGCCCCGGAACCCTGCTGGAGACGAGGCCGTCCCAGGAGGCAGGTGAGCACCCCGGGCCTGTCCTGGGAGGTCTGGGGCTGCCCGAGAGGCCCTGCAGGCCTGGGGCGCCTGCAGAGTGGGGCGGCGAAGAGGGCCTGGGGAAGGGGGCCCTGCCAGAGACTGGGCAGGAAGGGTCCGTTAATTTTTAACTTTGCCGCAGGCTGGTTTGGGAGTGCAGACTTCTGTGGGGTTGGGAGCCGGAGAGGCCTTCAGAGGGGTGGACGGGGTGGTGAGACCCCCCTCCCCAACCAGCCGCTGACTGGGCTCTGGTCCAGGGCCTGGGCCACAGGGCAGAGAGCTCAGGAGCCCTGTCGCAGCTGCTCTGATCCTCCCTTAGCAGAAAAAGGGCAAATGCGTGCTGTGGGGGGAGGTGGTCAGACCTGGATGCGGGCCTCACGGGCCACCTCTGGGCTCTGTGTCCTGGGAGAGGTGATGGGGTCTGGGAGGAACCAGGAGGGCCCGGGGAGCCCGGGGACCCGGCCAGAGGCGGCAGGCGTTGGAGACCTGTTTCCACTCCAGGACCCGGGCAGGTTGTGGCTTGACTGGTTTTGCATGGCAGGGCCGCCTGCACCGTCTGCCTGTGCCCAGCCCTGTAGGGACAGGGGTGAGGGCAGGGGTGCTTCGGGAGGGAGCCCCGGAGGCGCCGGCCAGTGGGGCTCAGCCTTCTGTGCAGGCAGCTCGTGGAGAAAGAGCGGTGTGGCTGTTGGTGAGGCAGGGCTGGCGGCGTGTGTGAGTGGCCTCACCTCAGTCCCACCCCACTTGTCTGGAAAGTGCTCCAGAAGGGACACGCTGCTTCCTCCGGCGCGTGCTCCGCAGCAGAAGCCGGTGGGCGTGGAGGGGGCTCTGGGTGCCGGTGTGGGAATTCCGCACAGTGAGTCCTGTGAGGCTGGGGCCCTCGTGTGAGACATGGGTACAAAACAGCCTTGCAAATAGAGCGACAAGTTCCGGGCCCAGGTCGAGGCCGCCTTCCCTGCATATTGAAGACAGCTGGGGCCAATGAGTGAACTCAGGGAGTGAAGGAGGGAGTGAGCGAGAAAACCAGTCAGTGAATGAATAAGGAAATTAAGGATGATGAGTGAGGGAAGGAGTTTGAGGTCGATGGAAGGGACACAGAGAAGGCCAAGCATTCGCCCGAGGGCAGGTTCCAGAGAGGACGGGGACCAGGAGGCACAGAAGCTCAGGAACATCTCACAACACCTGGAAACTGTTCGGGACTCCAGGAGAGCGTGTGTGGTGGGAAGAGAAGGAGGACCGAGGGGCCGTGCTGGGTGTTCGGGGCTCCAGACTGACGGGGCCTGGGGTGGGGGCGGTGGGGCTGCAAGGGCGAAGACCCAGGGGCAAGGGTCAGAACGCTGGAGGCTTTGGAAGAAGTCTGCAGGCTGGGCCGAGGTGGACGGGATGGGGGTGGGGCCTCTCGGTTGCTCAAGGGTGAGTCAGCCAAGGAAGGGACCAGGGGCTCCAGGTGAGAGGGCCCTTTGGAGGACGAGAGGTCCCCCCACTCCCACTTTTTGGGAAGGCTCTAATATACACGTCCATCTCCCCTCCCAGCTCTCAGGCCAGGACCCACCTCCTGCCAGCCCTTCCTAGGAGAGGCCGATGGGCCAGCTGGACCTTCCTGCCTGGCTGGGCCTGGCTGGGCTTGGCTGGAGGGAGAACGGGCAGGTGGGAGGAGCTGGGAGGGGCGGATGCCTTGGGTGGGTGTGGTGGCAGAGCCTGTCTCTTGGCCCCCAGGAGAGGGAGGGGGGAGGAGGCTAGTGACACCTGACCAGCCCCCTCCGACATCCTTCCTTCAGAAAAAGCTTTGGAAAAGCATTTATCTAGCTGGTTATCTCCACGAAGGTGGGGGGCGGACTAGCGGGGACTGAACACCAGGGCTGTTGAGGCCGGCAGCTCACACCGTCCCGGGTGCTCGGGTCGGGGGCCGGGACACGGTACGGAGGAAGGGCAGGAGGGAGCTCCCTCGGTCAGAGAAACTAGACTCCGAGAAGACAGCTGGTGAGGAGGGCGGGTGGGCCAGGAGCAGGGGCCTGTCCTTCTCTTTCCTCTCCCGACTGTTTCCCACGGGGTTCCTCAGGGAACAAGGTCTGGGAGGGTTAAGGGTTGCGGCGGGGGGTTCTCTGAGCCCCTCTTCCCACTCCCAAAGCTTGGTTGGGAGCAGGCATGGCAGAGTCCTTGCCGATGAAGTGGGTGCAGCTTTTGTAATCCCCAGGAACGCTGGCCTGGGGCGCGCTCCACTCAAGGCAGCGGAGAACAGTTTCATGGATTGAAACTTCTGTCCTTCTTCACTTCTCGCTTGTGAGTATCACGGTGTTTGTAGAAACATCGAGCCTCACAGCCACACACTTAATAAACAAAGAGCACGGGGGAAGAATGTGGCTTGCTGTAGTCCTGGTTCCATACTTTAATCCTCCTGTCTACAGACTAGAGTGGTTAGGCAGGCGAGGCAGGGAGAGAAGGGCCTGGTTCCCCGTCGGAGATGCCCCAACCTGCTCCTCTCTCTCCCCGCCTCTTCTTTCCCACACTAGGGCCGAGTCCCTCCGGGTCACACCGTTCCTTCCTTCAGAAAGAGCCTCGTAAAAGAAAGAACTTAGAAAGGTGGTCAGGGTCATTGGATACCTGGCACTGTGGATGGAAGGAGGTAGAATACTTACAGAACATCTATCTTGAGTAAGCCGTTGGACCAGACAGTGCAGGTGGGGGGAGACGCAGAAATTAAAGGCAGGGAGCTTGTGTACCTAGGATTTTAAAAAATGGTCCTAAAGCCGATGAGTCGTGCCCTTTGGTTCAGAAAACGCAATGGTTACGTGTGAGAAGCACTATCCTTGCCCCAAGGAAGTTATCTGGGGAGAGCAGACCCCAGAAGAGCCAGCAGCCTCAGCAGTTACGAGCCCCGGTAACGCTGGCTGGGAGGCCGCGGGAGCCGGGGCGCAGAGTGCTGAGGGCTGGGGCTGGGGCTGGGGCAAGGCCTGGCCAAGCAGACCTGTCTTCCGAGTTGGGCCGCAGGATGTTCAGTCCTGGAAAGCGGCTGTGTCCACCTCCCTGTGCCAGGACCGAATGGGCAGGGTGGCTGTAGCTCATTCCTGGGCTTGGGGGCGGGAAGGGAGGCTCATTTGCTCGGGGTTCACTTGGGGGGGCTCCGGGCATGGGCGGCGACTCACAGAACAGACCCGCCTGCTCCCCTTCATATCCTGTTATTCAGAAGGCTGTATCCGCTTGGACTGTGAGTGCCTTTTGTCCTGGGTTGAGGGGGTGACGCGTGTGGCCTCTGACTGGCTGCAGCTCTGTCTCCAGCTGGGGCAAAACCAGGCCTCACTCCTCTTTAGGTAATGGGGGGGAGGGTCTTGGGGTCCTGCTATGTACTTCGGGGTGGGTATGAGGGAGGGCAGGCTATCAGGGTGTGGCCGGGGGCCTGCAGAAAGTCTGGCTCCATGGGGAAGGCCATTGTCCTTTCCCAGAGGGGGACAACCATGGCCTGGGCTCCCGCAGAACCCGTCCTGGTGCCTGGCTGGAGGGATTGGGGAGGGTCTAGGCCCCTGTCACCTGCTTTGCTGCCTGGGGCAGGGTGTCAGGCGATGCTGGGGCGGGATAAGGCAGCTGGCCTCTGGACCCCTTTGGCTCATCCTGGCAGTTTCTAGCTGTGCTTGCTCCCCAGGCGGGGGCCGGGGGCGGGTCAGCTGTGGAGACAGCAGGGGGGTGGGCCCCTCCTCTGCCCGCTTCCCACGGGAGCCTCCTGCTCTCACCCGGGCTCTGACAGGCCCAGCGCCTGGGGCTGGGGCAGGGCCCAGAGAACCTGCCGGGGCGGTCGGGCTGGTGAGCACCTGGTTAGAGCAGCCACACTCTTCTGACTCCAGGCTCACCCTGGTGCCCCCTCTTCCCTGGGGACCCACCAGCCTGGGGGCCCAGGAGGAGGATGAGGGCCGGGGGCCCGAAGGGGTTCGGCCTGTGGAGTCTCCTCACCTGCCCTCTTCATGTCACCCAAGCCCCCCGAGGAGTGAGGCAGTGAGATGGCGGACAGCTACACCGAGCTGGAGAAGGCCGTCGTGGTCCTGGTGGAAAACTTCTACAAATACGTGTCTAAACACAGCCTGGTCAAGAACAAGATCAGCAAGAGCAGCTTCCGGAAGATGCTTCAGAAAGAGCTTAACCACATGCTGACGGTGAGGTCCCCTCACCGACGAGCCCTGCACTCTTCCAGCTCCCCACGCCTTGGTCGTCGCCTGGCGTCCTTCCCCACCGTGGCCTCTGTCTTTTCAGAGTGACCCCCTGAACCAGGGTCCCTGTCCTCTTGGGGTGCCCAGGCCCGACCGGGGTGGGGGAGGTGTCCCGGGACTCCACCCTCCGCACCGCTCACCCCCGTGCCTCCGCAGGACACGGGTAACCGGAAGGCCGCCGACAAGCTCATCCAGAGCCTGGACGCCAACCACGACGGGCGCATCAGCTTCGACGAGTACTGGACCTTGATAGGCGGCATCACCGGCCCCATCGCCAACCTCGTGCGCCAACAGGAGCAGCAGAGCGGCAGCTAGAGGGCGCCAGTCCCGGGGGCTCCTCCAGGGCCCCGGCGGCCTCCCCCTCCCCCCCCCCCGCTCCCGCCCCCCCCCGCCCCCCTCCTGCCGAACACGCAGGCGAAAGGCCCCTCTGGGAGTGTCGCGGTCTGGGAGGGCCTCCCGGAGGGTCTAGGTCCCTGGAGCCAGCAGGCCCGGGCCCGTCTGCGAGGCTTCGGCGAGTTTCCCCTCCCAGTCCACCAACCCCGCCGGCGGCGGCCGACGCTGGTCTCCCCCGACCTCTGCAGGTCGCGCTCGACGTCTCGCTGCCCCGGCAGCACAGCAGAGCCTTCCTCTGTGTCTCGGCCTGTCGCTGGGCAGAGATCTCCAGGCACGGTGGGTCGGGGAACAGCTGAGCAGGGCTGCCCCCCTCCCGCCCGCCGCTGACGCGATGGCAATAAAGGCTGCATTTGGAGTTCGTACCCTCACCCGCGCCCTCTGTGACACTCGTCAAACCCCTCCATTCCGCGGAACCTCCGCGTTCCTTGGTGGCCCCTGCCCTGGGCCCCGGGGTAAGGGGGGAATCTCGGCAAGAGGCCCCAAGGGCAGAGAGAGAAAGAAACCCCAGCGCTGGATCCCTGCCGGCAGCGGCCGTGAGCCCCAGACTGGCGGCCGAGAAGCGCCGAAGGCCGCGAGGCCGCGTCTCTGGGCCGTCCTCGCCGCGACTCGGACTCCGGCTCCACTTCCGGGCACACGGGGGTCCCGTCAGGCCCCTCTGCGCTTCCCGGAGCGGGGCCGTGACCTCGGCCTGGAGGCGCCGGCGGGTTGGCTCATACCCACGAGGCCGGGGGCGGGGCGGGGCGGCGCGGCGTGGAGGAAAGAGGCCCGCGAGGGCGGCAGGGAGTGGGCCTGTGGGTGCGGAGGGGACGTGCCGGCTTCTCCCGCTTCTCGCCCCGAGCGAGCTCCCGCTGTCCCGCTGTGGAGAGACGCGCCTGCCCCCTCGGCAGGGAGAGGGCAGGGAGAGGGCAGGGAGAGGCTCGGGGCGACCGGGGCGGCGCACACGCACGCGCACGGCACGGCCGGTGCCTCCCTCCGCGTACAGACCCCGGCGTGTGTGAGGTGACCCTGCGGTCCGGGCCGCGTCCTCCCCTCCCTTCACGGGGACCCTCCCCCGCCGAAAGTGGAAGGCGTCGCCTTTACCCGCCCTCGGGGTCGCCGTGCGGCCCACACCAGAGGGGGAGAACTTGCTCGCATTTCTTTGGGGGCGTCTTTACGTGTATATTTCCCTGCGGTCAGAGCACGGGGCACGATTTTGCCCTCGACAACGTCCAGGTGTACGTTATGGTGTTCGCCGCCTGCACGAGGTCGCACGGCGGGCCGCCAGAACGGGTTCAGCTTGCGTGACCGAAACTCGCTACCCACCGACGACAAACCCCTCAGCCCCTAGCAGCCGCCCCTCCGCTTCTGTTTCTAGGAGTTTGGTTACTTTAGATGCCTCAGACGAGTGGAGTCATGCCACATTTGTCTTTTTATGATCGGCTCGTGACGCTCACTGTCATATCCTCACGGTTTGGCCCTGCCGTTGCGAAGACGCCTTCTCCTTCTTAGAGGCTGGACGACGTTCCGTTCTAATCGGCCACACTTGCTCTGTCGCTCCTCCGGTGACGGGCTTTTAGTTTGCTTCTAGCCTTGGGAGCACTAGCATCTCTTCAAGATTCTATTTCCAGTTCTCTTGGGCCTGTGCCTAGGAGTGGATTCCAGGTAGTTCGATCTGTAAATTTTTGAGGAGCCTCCGCACTGGTTTCTGTGGTGGCGGCATCGTTTCACGTTCCCTCCAATGGTGCTGAGAGTTTTGATTGTAAACTGGGTCATTTGTGTTTTGTTGTTGTTAATATTGAGTTGTGGCAGTTCTTTACGATTTTTAAAAATATTTTATTTTCTTATTTTATTGTTTAAATTAAAAAAAATGTTTTAAAGTAATTTCTACACCCAGTGTGGGCCTTGAACTCCAACTCCAAGATCAAGAGTGATGTGCTCTACCAACTGAGCCAGTCAGGTGCCCCCTTGTGTATTCTTGATGTTAACCCTTGTCCACTGTATGGTTTGCAAATATTTCTCGCCCCTTGTAGGCTGATTTTCATCTCGTTGTTTCCTCTGCCCTGCAGAAGTTTTAAGGTTTGATGGAATCCCATTTGTCGATTTTTGCTTTGGTTACCTGCTTTTGGGGTCATATCCCAGAAATCATTGCCCATTACGGTATCGTGAGAATTTCCCCGTGTGTTGTCTCCTAGGAGTTTTATGGTTTCGGGTCTCATGTTTAGGTTTTTAATCCATTTTGAATTAATTTTTGTATGCGGTGTAAGGTCTGGGTCCCACTTCATTCTTTTGCGTGTGGGTGTCCAGTTTTCCCAGCACCATTTGTTAGACACTGCCCTTAGCCATTGTGTACTCTTGGCACCCTTGCTCTGAAAACCATTTGACCATACAGGTGAGGCTTTATTTCTGGGCTCTTCATTCTCTTCCGTTGATCTGTCTTTATGCCAGTTCCATACTGTTTTGATTACTGTAGCTTTGTAACGTATTTTGAAATCAGGATGTGTGAGGCCTCCGGCTTTGTCCCTCTTTCTCAAGATTTTTTGGGCTACTTGGGGTCCTTTGAGATTCCACATGAACTTTAGGATAGTTTTTTCTCTTTCTGCAAAAAAGCACCTTTAGGATTTTGATAGGGATGCACTGAACCAGCAGGCCACCCCAGGTGAGGCAGACGTTTCAAGGGTACGAAGTCTTCCAATCCGTGGGCACGGGGCTCGCTTCCACTGGTTGTCTCTTCTGTCTTTCAGTAGTGTTTTGTGGTTTTCAGTGTACAAATCTTTTGCCTGCTTGGTTAATTCCTAAGTCTGTTATTCTTTTCGATGCTGCTGTAAATGAGATTATTTTCTTAGTTTCCCTTTCTGGACTGTTCACTCCTAGTGTATGGAAACACACTGATTTTCTGTCCCTGCAGCTTAGCTGAATGTAGCAGTTCTAACAGTCTCTTTAGGGTTTTACACATATAAGATCGTGCCTGGAAACAGAAGCAACTCTGCTTCCTTCCTCATTTGGACGTCTTTTATTTCCTTTCATGGCCTAATTGCTGTGGCTGGGACTTCCAGCACTTGGTTGAAAGACATTTGGTTTGATTCCAGTCTTCTTAATTGTTTTGTGGTCTGTCCTGAAGAATGTTCTGTGTGTGCTTGAGAAGAACGTGTGTTCTGCCTCTGTCGTGTGGGGTGTGGGGCGTCGTGTGTGTCCGGCGGGTCCAGCAGTAGGTAGTGCTGTGCAGGTGTCCGGTCTCCTTCCTGGTCCTCCGTCTAGCTCTATTCTTCGTATATAGAGAGACAATGGATGGTATCAAACCATATTGATGTTTAGATTCCACTGAACACAGATTTAGAAGTCTTGATGGTTTTATCTTAAAATGTCACAATATCTAAAACATTTCAGAAATTATGCCCTCGGTAATGATCTAAACTGATGACAAAACAGCTTAGCTGTCCACTCAAAATACACACAAGCAGTCCATAGCCGTTTTCAGTTTCCTCAGGGAGCACAGAAGAGAAGCCTACGACGACAGACCCCTGCTGCAGGGAGTGGCCGTGTCACTTGAGGTCGGGTGTGGGGCGCTCGTGAGGAGACCTGAGCTGAGCTGGAATGGAGGCAGGAGAGGGGCAGACCCAGGGGGGAGGAAAAGGGGCCAAGAGCCTCTGGGAGAATAGAGCAGGACGATGGTGGGGGTGAGCTGAAGCCCAAGGTGCGGGGACGCCATGAAAACGCCAGGGCAGCTTAGAAGAGAATGGCCCTTCCTGCCTTACTTTCTGCCCGTGCCCCTTCCCTCCCACCCACTCAGCCTTTCCGTCCTTCCTTCCAAAGGGAGGGGGACACAGGGGAGGGACGCAAGTGTTCCCCCAGGTCAGACGCCGAGAGAGCCGGGGGTCTGGGGGCCGGTCCCAGCCCTGTTCCTCAGGACCCGCTCTGGCTTCCTTGAGAGAAGGGGCTCTGCTCCCTTCATTGCCCCTGACTGGTGCCGGGGTCGCCCTGAGAGGAGGCCGGCTCCCACTTCAGGGCTTCCGGCTGGTCCAGGGTTTCAGCTGCGTGAGGGTGGGTCTGGGCGCGAGAGAGGACGCGAAGTCAGTCTCTTGGAGGCAGCCTCGTATCAGGACTGGTCCAGGGCTCCCTGTGTAAGGGCTGAGACAGAAAACATAAAGACAAGACGAAGACAAATGACACGGAGACAGCCTCTTATTTGGACTGCTCAAAGTTTATTTTTTCTTTAGGGTTTTTATGCATTTTCTAAACACAACAAGCACACATCCTGCAAAGATTGGCAGGATGAAAACACGCCAATTTCTCAAGGTTCTTAGTAAAATAAAAAGAAACTGATTAAAACAAACTTTACTTCAAAGAACCCTAGTTTCTCAAGGCTACATAGATTGTTTAAACAATTAGTATACGAGGGTAAAAAACAGCACACCCGCAGTCAAAGGGTAACTAACGGATACATTCTGGTGAATATCATGGGTTGGAAGGATAAGAACAAAGCATACAGATATCAATTAAAGGCTCTAACTACAATTAGAGGATTGTGTGAAAAACATGTTTTTTTCTAAAGTTACTCTCTAAGATTATTTATTATCTACTGACCATTAATAATATCTTAACCTGAAAACTACAGCAGTTACCACATTTCTGAGGGTTGGGCTGCACTCTTAGATTTAATAGAACAATTAGAGATTTATTTTATTTTTGAATTATTTCCATATTACCTGAGGCAAACTAAAGCCTCCTAAATGATTTTCTTATTATTTTCATGATGATCAACATTATATCTCTCTATATTCCAAACCTATTAAGAGGAACAACACCAGCAGCAGTAATTGGCTAGCGGAGGGGATGCCATAGACCCGCTTTTACTTCACCTGCAGCTGCTGCCAGCGGGGACTTTTCTTCAATAGTATCATCACTCTGAGTGCAGGGATTCTTCAGACCCAATGTTCTTATCGTAGGCCTGGCAGGAATTTATCTGCTGATGGCCCTTTTGCGACTGTGCCTGTCTTAGGTTGTCCCCCCGCTGAGGGATCTTACCCGTCACTGGCTAACCAGCCATCCTTTTAGGGCCAAGCAAGGTGAGGAGATCAAAAGTCATAACTTTTATGGCCTCAGGCCTAATACCTGCCTTAGGACACGTCTGCCCGCCGGCGGGGGTCCAGGCTCCGGGCCGCCTGGGCCTTGGGCCTGACTTCTTTACCCTGGGCCTCGCTACCAGGGCCATGGCCTCTTGGTCCCCGGAAGACTGGTCTGGAGACCACCCCCCGAGACTTCAGGACAACTGGTGGGAAACAAGTACGCACGTGTGTGACCCAGGTCCCGGGTGGAAGCCTGAGTCCCAACTCTGCGGCCGGTGCTGAGGTTCGGTGGGGGCAGAGAGGCTCAGGGCGGCCAGGGCTGGGGCTTCAGGGCCTGGAGCCAGAGAGGCCCCGGAAGGCAGGAGCAGCCTCTGCAGGGCCAGACAGTCCAGCTGGAGGCCCCCCGACCCCAGGGAGCGAGGGGGCACAAGCAGGTTTCTTTGGGGGTCCCAGAGTTGGGCCGAGATGGGTCCCTCGTCTGGGGTCTCACAGTGGCAGGGTCTTGCGTCTAAACCATTTGACACTGAGGTGGTGGATACCCAATAAACTGTGCCCCTCAAACCCATCTGTAGGTGAGATCCTGGCCCGTCTGGTCACATTAGGGCAAGGAGCCTAAAACTACCCGTGTCAGCTTTTGTACCTTCTTGTATGTTTGGTTTTTCTTTCCATTCATATTCCTGGTAAAGTTTTGAAAAACTAAACAATTTTTCAGCTTGTTTAAAGTTAAAAATTTTATTTTATTTTTTAAAGTTTATTTATTTATTTTGAGAGTTGGGGGGGGGGAGCAGAGACAGGGAGAATCGGGGCTTAATCCCACAAACCATGAGATCATGACCCGAGCCGAAGTCAAGAGTCGGATGCTCAACCGGCTGAGGCACCCAGGCGCCCCAGTGTTAAAAGTTTTAGGGGCACCTGGGTGACTCACTTGGTTGAGGGTCCGACTTCAGCTCAGGTCATGATTTCCCAGCCGCAAGTTCGGGCCCCATGTCGGGCTCTCGCTGTCAGCGCAGAGCCTGCCTTGGATTCTCTGTCTCCCTCTCTCTCTCCCCTTCCCATGTTCCTGCCCTCTCTCTCTCAAAAATAAATAAACATAAAAAAAAAAAAAAGTTCCTTACCCCAGGCCCCTCGGGTCCTCCTGACAGCCCTGTGAGGTGGGACTGGTGATGCAGATTTCACAGGTGAGACCTGGAGGCCGGACGAGGGGGCGCGACCCAGGCAGGGCACACTTCCCGCTCCTGGCAGCCGCGCGGCTGTGTCCTCTCCGCCCTTCTCGCCCCATCGTTTCCGTAGTGCAGACCGAGGTTGTCCAGAGCGCAGCACAGTGTGTGATCCCATTGCGCGCACAAGTGCACACACTGCCGGTCACCAGCGACCCCGTCTTTTACCGGCTTCTGCGTGGACCACCCGCACGGCAGACTCCTGTCAGCGCCTCGGCCCCAGTGATCGTGAAGGGCAAGAGCGCCTCTGTATGTGGGCTGTGGTGGCTTCCGTCGCAGACCCGTTCATTCGTTCAGAATATAGATCTTGTATGTCCCAGACACGGTGGACAGGCAACAGAGATAGTAGGAACAGATGTGTTTCCTGATTTTACAGGGCTTTCAGTTTAGAGGAGAGGACAGCAAACAACCAGATGATCACACAGACGACTGGGTAATTACAAATGAGAGTAACTTCTGAAGGATCACACTTGCGGTAATTTTTAACAAAAAACATGACTTAGCCTGAGAGTGGGGAGCACCTCTGAGGAAGCCATGCTTGAGCCGAGGTGTGCCAGATGAGCAGGACAGATAAAGGGCAGAACTGAGGGGAGAAGGGCTCCCCGCACGGAGGGACCATCACGTGCAAAGGCCCTGTGGGGGCCGCGGGGTGGAGCCTAGTGAGAAGAGGGGGTCCTGTCTAAAGGGCAGGTCCGGCTCCGGACGTTGGATGTCCGTGCTCACTCCCGCTGGCCTGCCCTGCCCCTCCCCCCCTTCTCGGGACAGGAGTGTGGAGTGTCCTAGGCGCCCTTCCATGTCTCCTGTCCCACATCCCGTCTGTCTTCATATCCGGGCAGTTCTACTTTCACAACGCCTCCGGAACCACTCGCGTCTCTCCCCTGACTGCCACCGCTTCCGTCGGAGTCCTGTCACCTCTCGTTTGGAGTTTTGGAATAGGTTTCTAATTGTTTCCCAGCATCCCCCTGCCCCTGTATTTTATTTCTAAAAAAGTTTTATTTATTTATTTACTTTTTTTTTTTAACATTTATTTATTTTTGAGAGACATAGAGACAGAACATGAGCAAGGGAAGGGCAGAGAGAGAGGCAGACACAGAATCTGAAGCAGGGTCCAGGCTCTGAGCCGTCAGCACAGAGCCCGACGCGGGGCTCGAACTCACAGACCATGAGATCATGACCTGAGCTGAAGTCGGACGCCCAACCGACTGAGCCACCCAGGCGCCCCTATTTATTTACTTTTGAGAGAGAGACAGCATGCATGAGCAGGGGAGGGACAGAGAGAGAGGCGGACAGAGGATCTGAAGCAGGCTCTGCACAAGCCCAACACAGGGCTGGAACCCAAACCTGTGAGATCATGACCCGACCTACTGAGCCCCCAGGCGCCCCACCCCCTGCCCCTGTAGGGGGACATACACCGCAGCCCCCCTTACCTGTGGCTTTGCTTTCCCCGGTGTCAGTTACCTGCCACCAACCAGTGCTCTGCAGGTGTGGTCAGAAAGTCAGAGTAGCCTCGTGGCGGGTCCCGCGTCCACGCTGTCCACCTCCACAGCTCATCACGTTCCTCTCTTACTGAGCCCGATTTGTGACTTAGACTTTATCATGGGTTCTGCACATGTAGGGACGAACAGGACGTACAGTGCTGGATACTATGAGCAGCTTCGGGTTCCGGCCGTGCCCTGGGGGTCTTGAAACATGCCGCACGGGGGCGCCCGGGTGGCTCGGTTGGTTGGGCGTCCGACCTCGGCTCAGGGCATGATCTCACCATTCCCAAGTGCGAGCCCCGCGTCGGGCTCTGTGCTGACAGCTC